>ONZH01014593.1:0-84661 GCA_900303285.1 Rhinella marina
GGCCTCCACATAATTTTTAACAGGTCTCACCTCTTGGGCCTCCACATAATTTTAACAGGTCTCACCTCTGGGCCTCCACATAATTGTTAACACGTTCACCTCTGGGCCTCCACATAATTTTTAATACGTCTCACCTCTTGGGACTCCACATAATTTTTAACAGGTCTCACCTCTTGGCCTCCACATAATTGTTAACACGTCTCACCTCTTGGGCCTCCACATAATTTGTAATACGTCTCACCTCTTGGGCCTCACATAATTTTTAACACGTCTCACCTCTTGGGCCTCCACATAATTTTTAACACGTCTCACCTCTTGGGACTCCACATAATTTTAACAGGACTCACCTCTTGGGCCCTCCACATAATTGTTAACACGTCTCACCTCTTGGGCCTCCACATAATTTGTAATACGTCTCACCTCTTGGGCCTCCACATAATTTGTTAACACGTCTCACCTCTTGGGCCTCCACATAATTTTTAACACGTCTCACCTCTTGGGCCTCCAACATAATGTTAACACGTCTCACCTCTTGGGCTCCACATAATTTTTAATACGTTCTCACCTCTTGGGCCTCCACAAAATGTTTTACAGGTCTCACCTCTTGGGCCTCCACATAATTTTTAAGAGGTGTCACCTCTTGGGCCTCCACAAAATCTTTAAGAGGTCTCACCTCTTGGGCCTCCACATAATTTTTAACAGGTCTCACCTCTTGGGCCTCCACATAATTTTTAACAGGTCTCACCTCTTGGGCCTCCACAAAATCTTTAAGAGGTCTCACCTCTGGGCCTCCACATAATTTTTAAGAGTCTCACCTCTTGGGCCTCCACAAAATCTTTAAGAGGTCTCACCTCTTGGGCCTCCACATAATTTTTAAGAGGTCTCACCTCTTGGGCCTCCACAAAATGTTTAAGAGGTGTCACCTCTTGGGCCTCCACATAATTTTTAACAGGTCTCACCTCTTGGGCCTCCACATAATTTTTAACAGGTCTCACCTCTTGGGCCTCCACATAATTGTTAACACGTCTCACCACTTGGGCCTCCACATAATTTTTTAATACGTCTCACCTCTTGGGACTCCACATAATTTTTAACAGGTCTCACCTCTTGGGCCTCCACATAATTGTTAACACGTCTCACCTCTTGGGCCTCCACATAATTTTTAACACGTCTCACCTCTTGGGACTCCACATAATTTTAACAGGACTCACCTCTTGGGCCTCCACATAATTGTTAACACGTCTCACCTCTTGGGCCTCCACATAATTTGTAATACGTCTCACCTCTTGGGCCTCCACATAATTTTTAACACGTCTCACCTCTTGGGCCTCCACATAATTGTTAACACGTCTCACCTCTTGGGCCTCCACATAATTTTAATACGTCTCACCTCTTGGGCCTCCACAAAATGTTTTACAGGTCTCACCTCTTGGGCCTCCACATAATTTTTAAGAGGTGTCACCTCTTGGGCCTCCACAAAATCTTTAAGAGGTCTCACCTCTTGGGCCTCCACATAATTTTTAACAGGTCTCACCTCTTGGGCCTCCACATAATTTTTAACAGGTCTCACCTCTTGGGCCTCCACAAAATCTTTAAGAGGTCTCACCTCTTGGGCCTCCACATAATTTTTAAGAGGTCTCACCTCTTGGGCCTCCACAAAATGTTTAAGAGGTGTCACCTCTTGGGCCTCCACATAATTTTTAACAGGTCTCACCTCTTGGGCCTCAATAAAATCTTTAAGAGGTCTCACCTCTTGGGCCTCCACATAATTTTTAAGAGGTCTCACCTCTTGGGCCTCCACAAAATGTTTAAGAGGTCTCACCTCTTGGACCTCCACATAATTTTTAAGAGGTCTCACCTCTTGGGGCTCCACAAAATGTTTAAGAGGTCTCACCTCTTTAGCCTCCACACAATTTTTAAGACGTCTCACCTCTTGGGCCTCCACAAAATTTTCCATGAGCCTCTGGCCAGCCCACGGCCTCTTCCTGCCTTTTGCGGTCCTACGCATCCCTCAACATCCCCACTGCTTTACCTGCTAGACATGACACTGGGCCAGGTCGGGTCACTGACATCTCAAGCGCCAACAATTTGGGCATTTTAAGGCTTCTGCATGTGTTTGAGTTGTTTTTACATTTTAAAGAAGACATGTCTGACCACATCTCACACACACACAATGACAATTAGGGGTGGAGTCTATTTGCTTTCCCCCTTGCCTATGCCATCTGTGGTTGTGATAGGCAACGTGATTTTAAGGGGTGCAGAATTTTATCTTCTTTTTTGTCTAGTTTGGCTTGGGGTCCATGGCAATGTAGAGGAAAGAAGGTTTCCTTGTATGGTCTCACTTTACAGAGAGGTTATATTGTCTTTGGAGTGTATTGTTGAGAGGCTGTGATAGTGGCGTAATAGTGCGACTTGGGCGCGTTATATGCACCCAGACATGCTTCCCCTGCTGTCCCAGTTGCATTCCAGCAGTGTTGGCATCCTTTTCTGAGGTTTCAGGGTGGACTTGGTGACCTCCAAGTTGTCGAATTGAGATTTCCAAGTGGCGAGCATTTTTTTCCCATAGACTTTAATGGGATTCGATATTCGGTCGAATAGTCGAATTTCGCGGTCTATTCGAATCGAATTTCAAACTTTCGAATATTTCACTACTCGCTCATCTCTAGTGAGGACTAGTGTTGAGCGAGCATGCTCGGCCGAGCTCGCTGTTCGGCCGAGCATGCCTAAGTTCGGGTCCGCTCGCTGTTCGGCCGAACACCGAGTGTACTCGAGCGCAATGCTCGAGTCTCTTCCCCGCACTGTAATGTTGATTTGTACACCAATTGCGTACAAATTCAGTTAATTAGCATACTTTTACAAGTGAAAGGAGTAAAAGAGGAGAAATTGTGATTCTGACCTTTTTCTATTAACCAGACACCCTCCCCTCTTCCGAGCGGGGGGTGCCTGGTTTAGTCCCTTTGACTAACATTATGCTCGGGTGCTCACCCGAGCATACGAGCACAGAGGTGCTCGCTGAACACAGAGGTGCTCGCTGAACACTAGTGAGGACCCTACCTCTGAGACCTTAAACATAGTTGCTGATTCAAAGCAGCCATCTTTAGATATAGGTTCCATCCATTTCAATGATGGGAAGCTGAGATCTTAAAGTGGTGGTTTACTTTTAGGAGGGGTTTGGGCAGACCCTCGGTCATGGACAGACCTGCAAAGGGAAGCAAAGTTACTTGCTCTCCGCCACTAGGCTCTGGCTCATCTGCTGGCCCAGCTACCTCTGCCTAGCTCAGATCCTCCGCTGTCAACATCCTCAATGACTGGCAGGACTGGTGACATGGCCAATAGACAATAGGAGGTCCAAATCATGAGAACAGAGGTCTGACACCCTTGTGTGTCTGCAACATCATTCAACTGTATGATACTGGTGGAGTTAGCCAAATACAAGTGGGATCAGCAATAAGTAACAGCAGAACACAATGACATGGTGACATCTCGTCTTCTGAAGTCACTATCAGGGACCTTTTGATGTCTGCTTAGAGCTGGGAACAGAATGTAACAGAGCTATCAAACCCACCATTTATTATTGCCATTAGTAAAGTACATTTCACTGTAACCCCAATGCTTGAGTTGTACAAACGCTGAACTTTGTTACCATCGCATAGTCATTTGTAGATCTAACAGCTCAGGAAAGTGGTTTATCCACCAGTTATCTAATTATAGCGTAGAAAATAAGGATCATCAAGTATCTTTCTGTGTTTTAAACTCTCAGACACTGAATCACTATAGAATTTTATGAAGAAGAAAACTTGGATTTTACCGTGCTTTGTAAATGCCATTGTGAAAGCCAGTTAAAATCTACACGCCTGTACATACATGTACAAACTCATGCGATGCACAAAAATACACACAGACATAAATATGCAAAGAAAAAAAAAATACAGCACCAAGAAGAAGTTGTAATGAAGCTTTCATAGGACTGTATGCATAAGGCCTCCTGTCATCGTCTGGACTTGGGGGAGGGGGGGAGTAGCGAACCTCATCAGACTCATCTTCCTCGCATTGCTGGTGCGCCCTGTGGGGTTTGGCATGTTGCTACTCTGACAGCGGGTCTGTTCACCACACAATGCAGTCAGTGAGGACAGCATAGTACAGATGACGAGGGTGGATTGGCAATAGATCCTACAGGGAAATTTCCCAGTCAATGCCCCAGGGGGCCACCCAAGTCCTCCTCTCTGCTGCTGACTAGGTACATATTGAGCTCTCAACAGTAATTAACGCTGTGAGACTCCTGAATTCAAATGTTGTGGCCCACACCTCACCTCCTAAGCCCCCTGCTCCATAGACAACTAGAGGAGGAGGACAGAAGATGGCAGCTATTGATGGCCACCACAGAGAGACAGCTTTTGGGGCAGTATATTATGCCGGAATGGCATTTTGTACTATGGCAGGGATGGCCAACCTGCGGCCTTTCCAGCTGTTGTACAACTACAACACCCATCATGCCCTGCTATAGGCCGATAGCTATAGGCAGTCTGGGCATGATACGAGTTGTAGTTTTGCAAAATCTGGAGAGCCGCAGGTTGGCCATCTCTGCACTATGGTATTGTTGACCCCATCTACTTGTTTTGCCCTGCTTTCTGTTTAATTTGACCTGTCTTCAAAATGGGGCCACTTTTAGTTTTTTTCCAGGGCCACTTTAAGAACCCAGTCTGCCCCTGCTGGTTCCCTTTAATACACCTGCACATACAGTACAGTAACACCAACCTACTTACACTTATACACTTACATGCACAAAAACATATACTGTACACACAAACATCCACCAAACATACTTTAATAAGATATTGTACATGACAATAAATGCATTGAAAGCAGCAATTTTATGCTTTGTATCCTTTGGGATGTGATTGACACCTGTTTCTATATTCCTGCTCATACAAGGAAGGTTATCAGTCACCGAACAGGACTCAGAAGCCTATAGCAAGTTGATGCATTACTCGAAGCCAGTGCTAAACCTGTAACAGGCCCCCACCTGCCATGTTCTGTCTTCTGGTGGGGCAGAGGAGCCTTTGGCCACCCTGAGGCACCAGGGCTTGGGTGTGGAAGCAGCTTCTCAATTTTATATAGCACATAATTTGGCAAACAAAATAGCATTAAAAGTCTTGAACAAGATGTTTTTTCCCAAACCAATCGTATTATGTTTGCTGAATTAAATGCAGCTTCCATAAAATGATCCCTAGGTTTTTGATTGTAAATAATAGAAATCAAGCCCGTGCACAGAAGAGGGTAATATGGAAGCTTTCTAATAATGGGGTAAGAATGGCAGTTTAACCACTTCCAGACCGGGCCATTTACCCCCTTCCTGACCAGGCCTAATTTTGCAAATCTCACATGTTTCACTTTGTGGTAATAACTTTGGAACGCTTTTACTTATCCAAGCCATTCAGAGATTGTTTTCTAGTGACACATTGTACTTCATGTTAATGGTAAATTTGAGTCAATATGTTTTACCTTTATTTATAAAAAATCCAAAATTTACTGAAAATTTTGAAAAAAATCACAGTTTTTTAAATATTAATTTCTCTGCTTTTAAGTTGCATAGGGATATCTAATAAAATTGTTATTAATGAACATTCACCATATGTCCACTTTATGTTGGCATCATTTTGGAAATGTAATTTTATTTTTTTAGGACGTTAGAAGGCTTCAAATTTCAGATGTAATTTTTAAGATTTTCATGAAAATTTCCAATAGTTAATTTTAAAGGACCTTTGCAGTTCTAAAGTGACTTTGAGGGGCTTAAATAATAGAAACCTCCCATAAATTAACATATTTTAGAAACTACAGTCCCCAATGTAATCAATCATAACCCTTTAGATTTCCCACAAAAATTAAAAAAGAAGGAAGGTAAAAATATATAATATATATTTTTTCGCAGATTTTCAATTTTTAATTCATTTTTCCTATAAGATAGCAAGGATAAACAGTAAATCAAACCTGAATATTTATTTTCCTGATTCTAAAGTTTGCAGAAACACCCCATATGTGGTTGTAAACTGCTCTGTGACCGGCAGTAATGAGAGTGAGATAGTACAAGCATTTGTGATCACTTTGACAGCTTGTCAGAGTGATAAAAAGCCTGGAAACCAGGAAATCGGGTCTCAGGTTAAAGCTATGTACAGGTGCTATGCACAGGGGGCAAAGCTGAAGGACGTTTTAAAATGTTCATTCAGAGATAGAGATCCACTACCAGGATGTTTATAGTCAATGGGCAGACTGGAAATGGTTAAAGAACACAGCGATGGAAACAGAAAGTGTACAAAAAACCTCTGTTCAAACCCCTTCTGCTCAAGAGACAGAATTCATATCCTTCCAAATAGGCTAGGTTTACATGTCTACAGCGGTGACATGTCCATATACCACATGTGGCCTCAGAAGTCTCATGTCATATGCCACTGAGGCCAATGATTGGGCACGTCATTGCTGCAGCCTACAGTATGACATCACCATCTCAGTGGTGGAGAAGGTCAAAGCAGTGGCATTAAAGCAGTGAGGGTTTTAACTGGAGCGCATAAGTTCTTTTATCTCTTAACACTTTCTCTATCTTTGACCGTTTTTTAAATTTAAACAGACCCTTAAGACTTTTTTTTTTGCTCACAGTCCATCAGTGGTGAGATTTATAAGGCTCAGGATATCAGAAATGTCCTGATGATATCACTAATGCTTCAATTTGTCTGAAATCTCTTTCATTATGACAATAATATTTACCCTTATTCACCTTGTGGGTGAATTATTGCTATCATATTCGGAAAATCTTTCCTTCTATAAGTACCCCAGCACCCCTACTAAAATAGAACAACCCCGCCCCCAACTTTTTACTCCCAATTTTTGGGACATTCTAAGCTCAAACTGAGATATGGCCTCTAGCTTTGATACAAAATGAGTTATGGCCTCTAGCTTTGATACAAGATGAGATACAGCCTCTAGCCTTGATACAAGATCAGATACAGCCTCCATAAAGGAATACCAACAAAACTTTCAAAAACTCCCAGTTGTCGGCACATTTTGCAAAGTGCTGCCCATTTGAAGGACTACTGAGAGTGCAGACCATTCTGTTCTACTTTATAAGCAATAAGGCAGTTACATTGTTGAAGCACCAAAGCTGAAATATTTCCATACCTAGAATGAACTCCTTGAAGATGATCTTTAGCCACCCATGCAGAAACGACATTTCAGTTTCTCAATGGGCTTGAGAAAGGTTCCAAAGAGGAGCAGAAATGTCTCTACTGCATGGGTGAATAAAGAACATATTCTTGTTCACTAAAACCCTTGAAGCTGCTGCCAGTTTTTATTTTTAATTAATGGGGTATTAGAGTCGAGTCCCCTCTCGCTGGCACCCCTTGTAACATTTTGGTTCAGCTTTTTCTCTTGTATTAGAATGAACTTCTAGCTACTCTCCATTTTACTGTCATTTATCAAAACTAGCAGAACATTTGGCTTTGTGGTCCATGGAGACCAATCACAGAACAGCTTTTATAATCCAGAATAATTTAAAGAGGAGTTCTAATTGGTTGCTATGGGCCTTTAATAAATGAGGCCCAATAATAATTGTATCTTTTATTCTATGAAAAAAGTTACAAAGTAAAAAGGTAAAACTCACCTGCTTCTTGTATAGAACTTTTTGGAAATGGAGACAATGGTATCGACAATAAGATGTTTCATTGTCTACTGAAATATCATTTTAGAAAACCTTGTAAAGGGTTTAGTACAATCCTTTGAAATATAGAAAGGACTGACATTTATCAAGACACCTCAGCATGTAATTATTTAACATGGCATTTACGTTACAAATTAGAGCTCCGCTGTATTATGACCTACAACGTTGTGACCATTAACATGCATATGCTACTCACAGAGACCTTATGTAACTGAAACATGAATGCTTTCTACAGAGGCGTAACTTGAAACTCCTGGAGCTCCTAGGCACCAATGCAAAATCTGTGACTTGCCCCCCACCTGTCATATGCCATTTTTAAGACTGGTGTCTTATAGGTTGCAGTAAGGAGCCTGTGGTCCCAAGGCCCAGGTGCTACTACTACCCCTCCAGCTATGCTCCCACTGGGCACTGAGGATAGGTAATCAATAAATATAACTTGGACAACCCCATTTAAGAGTTTATAGACCCATACGGCATCGCCTATAGAAGTCTATGGGGTCATATTATAACTACATTGGCCTCCATTTCCATCTGTCACTGCATATGACATAATATAGTGCTGCATAGAGGACATAAGTATAGAGCCAAGGAGATACCACAGAACCTGGAGAAATCTCATCTAAGCACAGGGTGAACATACAAAATCAAGTGATATTGTCGTACATTGTAGTTGGCTTTCATCTTTCCATTGGAGATTAGAGGTTATAAAGTGAGAATGTCCCCCCAAAAAATATTTCCAGTGCAGTTTTCTCAAATCCGATTTGATTCATTCCGAATAAATTCTTCCCAAATCAAAGGTGCCATGAAGGCGCTAAAAAGTTGTGTATGACACTATGTGGTCTCCTTGGACAGTATCCAAGCCCTTTCCATCTTTATAAAGGGGTTCTCCAGGAAAGATTTGAAATGAGAGCAAGCAACCTGTCCTAGAAATGGAGCAACACAGGTTGCTTCCACTTGCAGAGCTTCCTAGGATGGTGAGGGGACCAGGGCCTCACTACACACTACGCTCTGGCACTTGCATATTCTATACAATATTGGTGAGTGTTCCTGTCGGGCTGCTCAGCCATGATGGCATATTGTAGGTAGGATTGCATCTTTACTTTCCAGAGCAGTGTAGTGTGTTGTCAGGCACTGACCGTTCATTCCACCCTAGGCAGTGGAGGTCATTAGTCCTGCTCACATTCTAGTACAGGTTGCATGTGGCCATTTTAAATCATTTCACGAGAACCCCTTTAATGCAAAGACAGTATTAGTAATGTCAAAAGGACAGAGACATATGGTTATAGGTAATCGGATGCTAGCTAATGGTAACAAACAAAACACGCCGCAGCATAGGATTTTTTTATTTTTTTTTAGAAAGCACAAAAATGATCCCTCCCTTTGGTGGCAGATGCCATGTTCTGATTGATAAATGATGGCCACCATTCTGAGCCATTTCTCTGGGACAAATCACAAACATTTAAGATTTGTCAAAATTGGAATCTTTTGGGAAATTCATTATGACTTTGATTTGTGTCTAATCATTTGGCTCATCTCTAAAAGATACCGATTTTTTGCTATTTTTTTAGATATTTTTAGAGCTGATGTTCAAGCGAGCACCACCCCAAGACATGACCTCACATTGATAAATGTAGAGACTTCCTAGACTGGGATCACAGACGCTTCCCTGAAATCAAAGAACGGTTTCTGTACATTTATGATTTCTTCAAGATTTAGTGAAATTAATAATGGAGAAATCTCACTATTCGGGATCATAAATGTGATGTGTGACATGCATTAGCTCATGAGAAATGTCTACTGCTCTGTTCTCTGCACATCAGATACGTAAATATTAAAGCATAAGTGCTGAGCATTAGGATATTGCTTATATTAGACGCTTTCATGGAAAAGGTAATTAACACTCCCATTGTTCAATTCATTATTATCTCACTCAAGCAGCGCTAGCCATTAATTTCACAAGAATCACAGATATCTGGCCATTAGTACAACTGACATAGAGCAAGCGTGAAATGTATGACACTAATTAAGCAAAACTCCGAACCCACAATTTTTTTTTTAAGTAATGGAGACTGACCGGCCAAGCCGTAAAACTTCCCTTTAACTAACAGTCGTCAACAGTTCCATGCATTGTGCATTAAATGACAGTAAAATCCATTACTGGAGCTTACATGTCATAGACTTGTAAAACCGGCACTACTAATACATAAGCTAGACAAAAGCAAGTCCTATTCAGTTTGGTAATATGAATTATACATGTTTTTTTTTTTGCTTTAAAGGTTAAGTATATCTTATGTAAGTTCAATTAATTGATAGACTTGAGTAGACGTCCAGCTCCCAAATTGTGTGAAGCCATAATTCATAGCATGCTGAGAGTTATTGTTCCATCACTACAATAGAATTTCAATAGCTCAACCAACATTATTTCTTAATTAACCTGTACTGCTTAAAATCTAATTTTAATTCCATAACCTGTGTTTCTAAGGGGACCTGTCCAGTGATAAGTATGTCCTTAAAAAAAAAAAGAACTAAATTACTGTAATCTGAGTCTAATATTTATTCAGAAAAGACTAAGTAATTCCTAGCATTAGGCCCTTTTACATTTATAGAACTTGTGCTATAGCAATATGTACAGTCTCTTTGTGAAAAAATTATAAAAAGTCAACAGGTGAGGCCAGTTCGCCGGGGCCAGGAAATTCCACCATTTTCTCTATCTTTATTATGACCACAATAATTGGATTCCCCATAGTAATCTAAGTTTTTGTTTGAACATTTAGGTTTTTGAGTGTTATAACCAAAATATAATGTCTACTATGAGGCCATGAGTCGAGCTTAGGTGGAGTATGAACTCTCCTTAAGGAGACTAGTGGCAATCTCCAATAGGACATTAAGCCAGCCAGCCAGAACCCTACTCAGTACTGATGAGGCCTGAAACAGCTGTTTGCAGGTGTATATACTGTATGGCTTGAGTTTTTTTTCCCTTTCATGTTCCAAGGCATGTTGAAAAGTCAGACTTTGACTCATAGGGACCTACCTCTAAAGGGTGGCACTGTAGAGATCCTTTTAATATCACATTACAATTAGAGATGAGCGAGTAGTGTTCGATCGAGCTGGTATTCGATCGAATACTACGATATTCGGCGTACTCGATTTAATTCGAGTATAACGGCGATGGCGCACCTAGAATTCGTTTCCCCTCCCACCTTCCCTGGCGCTCTTTTTCCACCAATCACCATGCAGGGGGGCTATGACAGGCACGCTGAGCACGCTGGCAGCGCGAAAACGGCGTCTACATGCATTGGCTGGAAAAACCATGTGACCTCGAATATTAAAAACTCAGCTCTTCCTGCTCGTACGCATATGCTGCGTGAACTTAGTCAGGGACAGAGGCTGGAGAAGGGAGAGACAGATTTTAGCTGTTGGACAGGCAGGAGCGTGATTAAAAGCCCTTATCAGGGCTACTACAGTGGACTTCAGTGATAGCTTACTACAATATAGACTTTACAGAGAACGGCTGCTGTATTCAGGGATAGCTGCTGGAGTAGGGACAGAGAGAGGCATTAGTGGTGTATTAGGTGCTCTGCTACATACCAAACTATATTTGGCACTACTGCTGTGTACCTTGAAAAATACAATATATGGGCCTTATAACTGGCAACTGTACTGTGGCGTTCTCTTGCAAAGTAATTTCTCATAACTGGTGTTCATACACACCGTCTGATCACTTAGTACACGGCTGTGTACCTTGAAAAATACAATATATAGGCCTTAACTGGCAACTGTACTGTGCGTTCTCTTGCAAAGTAATTTCTCATAACTGGTGTTCATACACACCGTCTGATCACTTAGAACACGGCTGTGTACCTTGAAAAATACAATATATAGGCCTTAACTGGCAACTGTACTGTGCGTTCTCTTGCAAAGTAATTTCTCATAACTGGTGTTCATACACACCGTCTGATCACTCAGAACACGGCTGTGTACCTTGAAAAATACAATATATAGGCCTTAACTGGCAACTGTACTGTGCGTTCTCTTGCAAAGTAATTTCTCATAACTGGTGTTCATACACACCGTCTGATCACTTAGTACACGGCTGTGTACCTTGAAAAATACAATATATAGGCCTTAACTGGCAACTGTACTGTGCGTTCTCTTGCAAAGTAATTTCTCATAACTGGTGTTCATACACACCGTCTGATCACTTAGAACACGGCTGTGTACCTTGAAAAATACAATATATAGGCCTTAACTGGCAACTGTACTGTGCGTTCTCTTGCAAAGTAATTTTCTCATAACTGTTGTTCATACACACCGTCTGATCACTTAGAACACGGCTGTGTACCTTGAAAAATACAATATATAGGCCTTAACTGGCAACTGTACTGTGCGTTCTCTTGCAAAGTAATTTCTCATAACTGTTGTTCATACACACCGTCTGATCACTTAGAACACGGCTGTTGTACCTTGAAAAATACAATATATAGGCCTTAACTGGCAACTGTACTGTGCGTTCTCTTGCAAAGTAATTTCTCATAACTGTTGTTCATACACACCGTCTGATCACTTAGTACACGGCTGTTGTACCTTGAAAAATACAATATATAGGCCTTAACTGGCAACTGTACTGTGCGTTCTCTTGCAAAGTAATTTCTCATAACTGTTGTTCATACACACCGTCTGATCACTTAGTACACGGCTGTGTACCTTGAAAAATACAATATATAGGCCTTATAACTGGCAACTGTACTGTGTGTTCTCTTGCAAAGTAATTTCTCATAACTGTTGTTCATACACACCGTCTGATCACTTAGAACACGGCTGTGTACCTTGAAAAATACAATATATAAGCCTTAACTGGCAACTGTACTGTGCGTTCTCTTGCAAAGTAATTTCTCATAACTGTTGTTCATACACACCGTCTGATCACTTAGTACACGGCTGTGTACCTTGAAAAATACAATATATAGGCCTTATAACTGGCAACTGTACTGTGTGTTCTCTTGCAAAGTAATTTCTCATAACTGTTGTTCATACACACCGTCTGATCACTTAGTACACGGCTGTGTACCTTGAAAAATACAATATATAGGCCTTAACTGGCAACTGTACTGTGCGTTCTCTTGCAAAGTAATTTCTCATAACTGGTGTTCATACACACCGTCTGATCACTTAGTACACGGCTGTGTACCTTGAATAATACAATATATAGGCCTTATAACTGGCAACTGTACTGTGCGTTCTCTTGCAAACTAATTTCACGGCTGTGAAGGCAAAATATTGTAAAAAAAAAAAAAATGCGGCGGCGGGCTAGCGGAATAGGACGTGGACGAGGACGGGGGCGCGGAAATGCTGTTGGGGGCCTTGTTGAAGCCAGTGGGGATACAATGCGTGCTGGTGAGGGTCAGCCAGGATCCCGCTCATCCAGAATCCCTGCCTTTATGGGACAGTTAAGCAGGGGGCGGGTTACACCGCTGTTGAGGCCTGAGCAGGTTGAACAGGTGGTGCAATGGATAGCCGATAGCGCTTCCACACAGTTGTCCACCAGCCAGTCATCCACACAGTCTCACTCTGACCCTCCTTCCTCCACACCTGGCCAACAGAGTCATCCCACCATTGACCCCTCCCAGGAGCTCTTTTCGGGTCCTTTTTCAGATGTGCCGGAAGAATCCCAGGAGCTAGCAGAGGAATTTGTTTGTAGTGATGCCCAAACACTTGAGTTTTCGCCATCTCCTGCTGATGTGGACCCTGAGCCAGCATCTGTTATCATGAGCGATGATGATGATGAGACGCAGTTGCCATCAAGGGAGGCTGTTGGAATGTCCGGTGGGCAGCAGGAGGAGCAGAGTGAGGAAGTGGAAGAGGAGGTGGTGGATGACGAAATGACCGACCCCACTTGGCCAGGGGTGATGTCCAGCGAGGAAAGTAGTGGAGAGGTGGTGGTCTGCGCAGCACCGAAAAAGGCAGCAAGAGGCAGAGGGATGTCCAGAGGCAGAGGGATGTCCACAGGCAGAGGGATGTCCACAGGCAGAGGGATGTCCAGAGGCAGAGGACAGTCCAGACAAAGTAGTGAGGCCACAGCCAGCACGGCCGAAGCTGTTCCCGGCAGCGGGCAGTCGCGCGAAGCTCCCCCATCGAGGCCTCGTACTTCTGTGGTGTGGAGATTTTTTAATGTTTGTGCGGATGACAAACTGAGCGCGGTTTGCACACTCTGCCACTCAAAACTGAGTAGGGGCTCTGAGAAGAGCAATCTGACCACCTCAGGCATGCGGCGTCACTTGGAAGTCAAGCACTGGGCTGAGTGGGAGAGAGCAAACGCAATACAAACTGCGCCCGGTCCTGCTGCCACTGCCTCTTCCCCTGTGTTGTGTGCTGCCACTGCGGTCCAGACCTCCAGCCAGGACACCTCCACATCTGCCTCTGCCTCGGCTACTTTGGGGCCTTCTCCTTCAGCCTCCCCTTCCCCCGCCTCTTCGCCTGCACCCTCACACTCCTCGTCCCAACAACTGTCCATCTCGCAGGCGTTCGACCGCAGGCGGAAGTACGCCTCGAGTCACCCCCAAGCCCAAGCCTTAAACTGCCACATCTCCAAACTGCTGGCCCTGGAGATGTTGCCGTTTAGGCTTGTGGAGACGCAGGCCTTCCGCGACCTGATGGCGGCTGCCGCACCTCGCTATTCCGTCCCCAGCCGCCACTACTTTTCCCGGAGTGCCGTCCCCGCCCTGCACCAGCACGTGTCGCGTAACATCAGGCGGGCCCTGAGGTACGCAGTCAGCGCAAAGGTCCACTTGACCACCGACTCGTGGACAAGCGCTTGCGGCCAGGGACGCTACATCTCTTTGACGGCACACTGGGTGAATGTAGTGGAAGCGGGGACGGGGTCGCAAACAGAGACGGCCTACCTACCACCCCCGCCCAAGATTGCCAGCATGGGTTCTGATAAACCCCCCTCCTCCTCCTCCTCCTCCTGTGCCTTAACATCTCCCTCAGCCGCTAGCTGGAAGCGTTGCAGCACTGGCGCGGGGAGACGTCAGCAGGCGGTGCTAAAGCTCATCAGCTTGGGCAACAGGAAGCACAGCGCCCCAGAGGTGAGGGACGCCATATTGCAGCAGACGGAGATGTGGCTGTCGCCGCTGCAGCTAGGACCAGGCATGGTCGTGTGCGATAACGGCCGTAACCTGGTGGCGGCTCTGGAGCTTGCCAAACTCAATCACGTACCATGCCTGGCCCCACGTTTTTAATCTGGTAGTCCAAAAATTTCTGAAGACTTACCCCAACCTGGCAGAGCTACTGGTGAAAGTGCGGCGCTTGTGCGCTCACTTTCGGAAGTCAACTGTAGCTGCTGCTAGCTTAAAAAAACTCCAGCAACGCCTCCATTTGCCTGAACATCGGCTGTTGTGCGACCTGCCCACTCGCTGGAATTCCACCTATTCCATGTTGGCCAGGGTGTGTGGAGCAGCAGAGAGCATTGATGGAGTACCAGATTATGAATCCACGCGTGCCTCCAACTCAGCTCCCTCAGTTTGCCAACCACGAGTGGCCATGGATGGCAGACATATGCGATGTACTGCGTATCTTTGAGGAGTCCACCAAGAAGGTCAGCAGCGAGGACGCTATAGTGAGCGTAACCATCCCGCTCCTAGGCGTCCTTAAAGAATCGCTCATCGCAATAAGGGAGAACGCATTGCACGCAGAGGAGACGGGGGTAGGAGGAGACGCAACGGAGCTACACAGTCAGACCACACTTTTGTCTGCTTCACGGTGGCAGTTGCAGGAGGAGGAGGATGAGGAGGAGGACGACGTGGAGGTGGCTGTGGAAGAGGAGGAGGATGCTGGCGGCGAGGGTAGCAGTCAGGCTGTGTGCGTCCCATTGGTTCAGCGCGGATGGGGCGGAGAGGAGGCGGAAGAGGAAGAGGAGGAAATGGCAAGTGATCCTTCTGGTGGGGGCAGTGAGGTCATGCCTATTCAGAGTCTGGCACACATGGCTGACTTCATGCTGGGCTGCTTTTCCCGGGACACACGTGTTGTCCGGATAGTGGAGAACAAACTGTACTGGGTCTTCGCACTCCTGGACCCCCGGTATAAAGATAACGTCTCCTCTTTTATTCCGGTAGAGGAGAGGACGAATCGATTGCTGGAATACCAGAGGGAACTCGTGCAGAACATGATGGAGATTTTCCCACCCACCATCGCTGGCGGCAGAGAGGAGAGGGTCTCCCAGAGTCCCACAACATCCATCAGGCCCACAGCCACCAGGGGAACACTCTCCAAGGTGTGGGACACGTTCATGGCACCCCCTCGTGCAACTTCCATCACTGCGGGGCCCGCTATCAGCAGGAGGGACAAGTATCGGCGGATGTTGCGGGAGTACCTGGCAGACCGTACCCCTGTCCTCCCCGATCCCTCGGCGTCCTACACTTACTGGGTCTCCAAGTTGGACACGTGGCTGGAACTGTCCCTGTACGCCTTGGAGGTGCTTGCCTGCCCTGCCGCCAGCGTGCTATCAGAAAGGGTGTTCAGCGCAGCCGGGGGCATTATAACCGATAAGCGCAGCCGCCTGTCAACCAGCAGTGCCGACAGGCTGACGCTAATGAAAATGAACAGCAAGTGGATTGACCCGGACTTTGCTTCTCCAACCGTGGAAAGCAGCCAAAAGTGAAGTGCCATCTGTATGAAGTGCCATTTCCTCCTCCACCTCCTCCTCCTCCTCCTCCTTAACCGCCGTAGAATTGCTCCGTAAATAAGAAAAATTTATATGTTTATGGCTCACCTCTTGGGCCTCCACAAAATGTTTAAGAGGTCTCACCTCTTGGGCCTCCTCATAATTTTTAACCGGTCTCACCTCTTGGGCCTCCACATAATTTTTAACCGGTCTCACCTCTTGGGCCTGCACAAAATGTTTAAGAGGTTTCAACCTCTTGGGCCCCCACAAAATGTTTAAGAGGTCTTCACCTCTTGGGCCTCCTCATAATTTTTAACAGGTCTCACCTCTTGGGCCTCCACATAATTTTTAAGAGGTCTCACCTCTTGGGCCTCCTCATAATTTTTAACAGGTCTCACCTCTTGGGCCTCCACATAATTTTTAACCGGTCTCACCTCTTGGGCCTCCACAAAATGTTTAAGAGGTGTCACCTCTTGGGCCTCCACATAATTTTTAACAGGTCTCACCTCTTGGGCCTCCACAAAATGTTTAACAGGTCTCACCTCTTGGGCCTCCACAAAATATTTAAGAGGTCTCACCTCTTGGGCCTCCACAAAATGTTTAACAGGTCTCACCTCTTGGGCCTCCACATAATTTTTAATACGTCTCACCTCTTGGGCCTCCACAAAATGTTTAACAGGTCTCACCTCTTGGGCCTCCACAAAATGTTTAACAGGTCTCACCTCTTGGGCCTCCACAAAATGTTTAACAGGTCTCACCTCTTGGGCCTCCACAAAATGTTTAACAGGTCTCACCTCTTGGGCCTCCACATAATTTTTAAACACGTCTCACCTCTTGGGCCTGCACAAAATGTTTAAGAGGTCTCACCTCTTGGGCCTCCACATAATTTTTAACGGGTCTCACCTCTTGGGCCTCCACAAAATGTTTAACAGGTCTCACCTCTTGGGCCTCCACATAATTTTTAACACGTCTCACCTCTTGGGCCTGCACAAAATGTTTAAGAGGTCTCACCTATTGGGCCTCCACATAATTTTTAACGGGTCTCACCTCTTGGGCCTCCACAAAATGTTTAACAGGTCTCACCTCTTGGGCCTCCACAAAATGTTTAAGAGGTCTCACCTCTTGGGCCTCCACATAATTTTTAACACGTCTCTCCTCTTGGGCCTCCACATAATTTTTAATACGTCTCACCTCTTGGGCCTCCACATAATTTTTTAGAGGTCTCACCTCTTGGGCCTCCACATAATTTTTAAGAGGTCTCACCTCTTGGGCCTGTACAAAATGTTTAAGAGGTCTCACCTCTTGGGCCTCCACAAAATGTTTAAGCGGTCTCACCTCTTGGGCCTCCACATAATTTTTAAGAGGTCTCACCTCTTGGGCCTCCACATAATTTTTAAGAGGTCTCACCTCTTGGGGCTCCACAAAATGTTTAACAGGTCTCACCTCTTGGGCCTCCACATTATTTTTAACAGGTCTCAACTTTTGGGCCTCCACAAAAGGTTTAAGAGGTTAACAGTGGAAAGCAGCCAAAAGTGAAGTGCCATCTGTATGAAGTGCCATTTCCTCCTCCACCTCCTCCTCCTCCTTAACCGCCGTAGAATTGCTCCGTAAATAAGAAAATGTATATATTTATGGCTTCACCTCTTGGGCCTCCACATAATTTTTAACAGGTCTCACCTCTTGGGCCTCCACAAAAGGTTTAAGAGGTTAACAGTGGAAAGCAGCCAAAAGTGAAGTGCCATCTGTATGAAGTGCCATTTCCTCCTCCACCTCCTCCTCCTCCTCCTTAACCGCCGTAGAATTGCTCCGTAAATAAGAAAAATGTATATATTTATTGCTCACCTCTTGGGCCTCCACATAACTTTTTAACAGGTCTCACCTCTTGGGCCTCCACAAAAGGTTTAACAGGTCTCACCTCTTGGGCCTCCACATAATTTTTAACAGGTCTCACCTCTTGGGCCTCCACATAATTTTTAACACGTCTCTCCTCTTGGGCCTCCACATAATTTTTAATACGTCTCACCTCTTGGGCCTCCACATAATTTTTAAGAGGTCTCACCTCTTGGGCCTACACAAAATGTTTAAGAGGTGTCACCTCTTGGGCCTCCACATAATTTTTAACAGGTCTCACCTCTTGGGCCTCCACATAATTTTTAAGAGGTCTCACCTCTTGGGCCTCCACATAATTTTTAAGAGGTCTCACCTCTTGGGCCTGTACAAAATGTTTAAGAGGTCTCACCTCTTGGGCCTCCACAAAATGTTTAAGCGGTCTCACCTCTTGGGCCTCTACATAATTTTTAAGAGGTCTCACCTCTTGGGCCTCCACATAATTTTTAAGAGGTCTCACCTCTTGGGGCTCTACAAAATGTTTAAGAGGTCTCACCTCTTTAGCCTCCACACAATTTTTAAGACGTCTCACCTCTTGGGCCTCCACAAAATTTTCCATGAGCCTCTGGCCAGCCCACGGCCTCTTCCTGCCTTTTGCGGTCCTATGCATCCCTCAACATCCCCACTGCTTTACCTGCTAGACATGACACTGGGCCAGGTCGGGTCACTGACATCTCAAGCGCCAACAATTTGGGCATTTTAAGGCTTCTGCATGTGTTTTTGAGTTGTTTTTACATTTTAAAGAAGACATGTCTGACCACATCTCACACACACACACAATGACAATTAGGGGTGGGGTCTATTTGCTTTCCCCCTTGCCTATGCCATCTGTGGTTGTCATAGGCAACGTGATTTTAAGGGGTGCAGAATTTTATCTTCTTTTTTGTCTAGTTTGGCTTGGGGTCCATGGCAATGTTGAGGAAAGAAGGTTTCCTTGTATGGTCTCACTTTACAGAGAGGTTATATTGTGTTTGGAGTGTATTGTTGAGAGGCTGTGATAGTGGCGTAATAGTGCGACTTGGGCGCGTTATATGCACCCAGACATGCTTCCCCTGCTGTCCCAGTTGCATTCCAGCAGTGTTGGCATCCTTTTCTGAGGTTCCAGGGTGGACTTGGTGACCTCCAAGTGGTCGAATTGAGATTTCCAAGTGGCGAGCATTTTTTCCCCATAGACTTTAATGGGATTCGATATCTGGTGGAATAGTCGAATTTCGCGGTCTATTCGAATCGAATTTCGAAATTTCGAATATTTCACTACTCGCTCATCTCTAATTACAATCAGTAGTATATACATAGTAAAGCTGGCCATACACCTTCAATAGATGTTGATTGGATATTTTTTATGTACAAGTTAATCAGACTTCTTGGGTATTTAGTTGCCAATAACCTGGATGCCTTAAGTATTCTTATTATTCATTCTTTGATTAAAAATTTTCAAAGAAAAATCCATAAACAGCAGCTAACCTAAGATTGCTTTTTCATTATAGGCAATACCGATCCAAATTCACGTTGAACATGAAATAATGGAAAGCCACAGCTAATTTTAAGGTTTCGTGATAAACATCTCTCTAGTTTGAAACAGGAAATCATAACTGCAACCTCTGAAATCTAGTCCTCTGCCAATAGTGATTATCTGTTAAGACATCTCTGTTACAGTGATCATCCATGGCCGATGCTGTTCTTATCGGCTTTGGTCCCAGTGGCATGGACCAGCCTCTTGCTCTCCTCTTTTTCTCTGGTGGTCCAGCTGTTGGGGTAACCCTGTGCCTCCATACAGGTTACAGCTTGCTTTGTGGCTCAGCCTCTCACTGTTTGCTCAAAGGGCACCCACTCCCTCTGGTTTTTAAGAGCTAGCATTCGGGCACCCTAGTCTTCTCCAGCCAATGGCTTGCAACCAGGAGGTACTTAAGGCCCCTTACCCTGTGGAAATTTCCCTGAGTATTAGGTCCCTAGTCTACTAGTATCCTACTAGGTGTGCTGCATTTCATTTGTCTGCCCATGTGACAACTTTTTCCCATTTTCTGGATATTGTCCCTGTGCTCTCTGCCCTACCTTTGGACTGTTTACCATTGACCTTGTACTCTGTTTGCCCTGACCTCTGCCTGTCCCTGTTCTCTTGGTGCTCTGCACTGGTGTCTCTTGAATCTATGGGTCAGCTGTCAGTCATACAGTGACTACTCCATGAGGTAGCACCCTGGTCAGTCCCCTGCAACAAAGTCCAGATCCCTGTACCAGAGTTAAAGGGTGAATGCAAGAGGTCTTCTAGGACAGAAATATCCCTGATTCAAATCTGTTGGTTGATATAGTAGTTCCACACCTACTGCATTACAATCTTTCCATGTTAATAAAAATAGCAATTATCTTACTGTACCAAACATGAGTTTCTTTGTGACTCTGCCAAGGAGTATGCTTAGAAATATTCCGGTTTAATTCTTTCCAGAGTCACTTTATCTTATTGTGTCTAAGACACCACAAATTAGACTGTACGCTTGACTGGGTAGGAAAACTGTGGTTGGAAAATGATACATAGAACCTTGTGTAAAATACTCTATGCTGTTTAAGACTGAAAATAAGATGTGAAAGACAAGGAAACTCAAGGACAACACCCATAAAAGTAAATGTTTCTACCATGAGGAGTTTTGGTAAAAATTAGAAATGAGTGAAATTTTCAAAAAATTGTTTTGAGTCTGATTCTGTTGAATGGACCATCAGATTTGATTTAGTGTGAATAAATTCAATTGAAATACCCCAATTGCACTGAAAAGTCTTCTATAACATCCTATGGTCTCCTAGGGTGGTGTCCAACCCCTTTCAAGCTCTTTAACACTGACAGCATTATTAATGTCAAAGTGACAACGTATATAAGGGTAAACGGATGGCAGCTGGTGGTAACAAACAGCCTGTTTAATACCACACTGCACTGTTGTTGTTTTTTTAGTTAAAATATGGGTCAGATTTAACCTTTTTTTGATGGAACGCAAAATAAGGTTTAGACCTCCACATTCATAGCTTTGCCCATTTGGGGCACAATATGGAAAAGTATTGTGCACCATATTTCAGTTCCTATATTCTAGTTGGGTTTCTCTATCATAGACCACATTTTCCCCTAGAAGAGCTGCAAACAATGCTAGGGGGAAATTGGTTCTGAACTGATACATGGCCTCTGGTGGACCATGATGTATTTTTATGTATTCTCTTTTTATACTGCATTATATATGGATCTATTCTAATGGCTTTTCAGAGTATAAAGATACAGCTCCCAACAATGATGTACATGGATGAGAGGAGGCCCATGAATAGAATCAAAAGAAATCCTCTGTAACATGGCTGGATTTTTCCACCTAAGACAGAAGGGCATTATATTTCAATTGCCCTCTACACCCCTTTACATGACCCTTGAGCAACCCTCTACTCTTGTTGAAGTTTCTCTTGAGAGGGGAGTTCTGCACAGTCTTCTAGATGGACAGGGCCAACCATGGCCGACCCTCTCTCTCCAAGGTCCCCATAGTAGATGCATGGTCTACTTCTATATTATGTACACCTTTTGATTCCAACTTTAGCTGGGTGCCAATAAACCTCAATTTACCATAATCCAGTAGATCCGTTTGAGCCTGTCTAATGAGTGATGCAAATGGACTCACCCTGAATATGTAGGGGTGCTGAGATCTTTACAGCTAGTAATGCCAACAGTGCATTGGCAAAGAAAGTAAATGAACCTGATTTGGACTATAAATGGTTTGAGCAGCTATCATCAAGAGATCTGAAAGCATTTTCTGTATGTGAATGAAATCTGGTCCCAGGCGGTTATAGGAACTTTTATACAATCAGTTCCACAATTTTATTCTCATACCATGATGAGTAGCCCATTGTGTTGGCCTTGCTGGTTTTTATAATTGAGTAAACATGATGATTATATTCTGAATCACTTGTCGACAGCCTGGATATAAATGGCAGCCTCTGTATAACAAGAACCTGTCAGGTTCCATGACAACTGGTCTCTGTCTGAGTAAATCACATAAAAAGCCGAAAAAGAAAATGCTTCTTCAGAAATAGATAAGAAAGCCTGTAACCGTCTATAATACAGCGCGACTCTAACACTTCAGTCTTTGATTCGCCTCTGATATGGCATGTTCTACATGTAACAATGCTCCGAGCCTCATAGTCTCCTTTCATGGAGCACATTGCGGTGATCTAAATCCCATCTCTGTAATGGATGCCTATTACAAGTGCTATTTTGTGCTCTAATTATGTTTTGGATGCTTCTATGGTACATTATGTATTTTATCTCCATCAGCAGAATGATAAGGCTCATTCAAAATTCTGGAAAATACTCTGCAGCGTTCGCAAAAGAGGACAGGCTGGCTTGGGTGGATGTAGAGCTGATGGCAAGGTCACTGGATGTGCAGTGAGGACAGTATGGGATGAAGCTGGATGACTGCAGGGGGCTGGGCTGCAGAGCTGTAAATTACTTTTGTTGGACGGGGTAAAATTTTGCAAGAGTGTAGAAAGGAGCACACCCTCAGACAAACCGCAGTAATGCATATACCACTGCATATAGACATGCACACACTAGCACACATACAGTGATGAATATGCATACACACATTTAATTAGCATAAAACACATTTCCACATATATATCTTCATTTGCACTCATATATGCATTTCCATGCACATGAATTGCTGCCATAAACTTACAGACTATTTTATGCAGAGACACATATGTGTGAGTCGACCAGTATGCATCAAGATTGGGAACGTGTAAAAGAGACTTGGGAACAGATTTTGGTGGACACATGTTGAATCTGATGGAGAGCATGCCCAGAAGGATTCAAGAAGTGCTGAAAGCCAAAGGTGGATTTACAAAATACTTACAAAAGAATAAAAATTAAATTTAGAATTTTAGGAGCAAAACAGTATCACATTGCTTTGATAAGCTCCTCAACCCATGATGAACATATGAGAACATGTTCAGCCAAGAACCAAAGTAAGGAAGGACCTTACTAGTACTTGATTAAGTTGCAAAATTGGCAAGCTGCTGACACATTGCTGATGGATATAGTTATTAGTACATGACTGCATTCGTAAAGCAGCTCTGTCATATAAAATACCTTATTTTTCGCTTTATAAGACGCACTTTATCCCCCCAAAAAGTAGGGGGGAAATGGCTGTGCGTCTTATAAAGCGAATACTAGTGAGTGCTTCCATTATGGAAGCGCTCACTAGTATGTAATAGGTGCCGGGAGCAGGGAAACATAATCACCCTCCTGCGCTGCTCCTCTCCGAGTCCGGCGCCCCTCTGTCTTTTCCTGGCAGCACTGCACTGTCCTGGACGTCAGGACGTAGTGCGCGCATTCTGACCTGATGCACACAGTCAGGTGGCAGTGCAGCGCCGGCAAAGAAGACAGAGGAGCTCCGGACCCGGAGTGGAGCCGCGGCGCAGAAGAGGTAAGAGAGTTTTTTATTTTATTTCTGATGGGGCTGGGTGGGCTGATTTGAGGTCTGATGGGGGTCTGAAAGGGCTGATCTGAGGTCTGATGTGATATCCTGAAATTTATAGGGGGTCTGATATGAGGTCTGATGAAAAATATTTTTTATTATTTTTCTACCCTAAAATCTGGGGTGTGTCTTATCATCAGGTGCGTCTTATACAGCGGAAAATACGGTACATAGAAACAATAAAAACAATGAATAGAATCTTATTGATTAGTTGTACTGTAGCATTATATACCTTCAGTGAAATTAATGGACAACACAGTGGTCCAGTGGTTACACAGTGGCTCTTGGTCTAACCAAGAGCAGCATCTTCATGAATTTTGAATGTTCTTCGAAACACCAAAAACATACAGGTAGTCGGACTGCCATCCTTTGTAATTTAGATTGTGATCCTATTTGGGGTCAGAGAGTGTTGTGAATTAGGACAACCTCTGTATGGTATTGTGGAATGTGGTGGTAATATAAAAAGCAGATATTGTAGAAAGAAGTCCATCATTTAGCTATAAGGTGAGAACTTTCTCTAATGTATCAAGTATAAATGATAAATGCTAAGGGGAATAGGTTCTGGTTAGAGATGAGCGAGCATGCTCGGCCGAGCATGCTCGGGAGCAATTTTTGAGTAGTGGCGCACGCATTTTATAGTCTGTACGCTAATGCATACGCATCTTTTAATCTGTACACTAATGCGTACACATCTTATAAATTTGTACACTAATGCGTACAAATTACAAGATGCGTACGGATTAGCGTACAGATTAGAAAATGCGTACGCTACTACTCGAAAATTGCTCTAGTTCTGGTTCGTTGGCCGAGTAAATACAGAGGCTTTGGCATTCTCTGTCATTCTGTTCTCATAATAAATTTGGAAGACTGAATACACAAGCTATAATAAAAGAATTGTGAGTCTCTAGGTAGTCTCTACACATAATTGCTGAATAGAGAAGGTCATTGTTTTCAGCTGTTATTATCAGCTGCTCATGATTCAGCCTGCATCCTGGCCTTACTGACCTCGTCTATCTCAGGTCATGCAAATTCCCTGGTATCTTTGCTTTTAACTTTTTCATTTTAATGGATGCAACTGCTTTTCTGTGTATTCTTTTCATAGTTTTTTGACCCATAAACGTGCTATACAAGTACTTGAGTCCTTTCTTTTCTGGTCGGAAATGTATCTGGTCACTCAAGCTATGAGTTTGGTCTCTATAGTGCAGTACCCCATACCTGGAGACATCTGCAATTTGTTGTAATGTATTGTTATGCTCTGTACACTAGCATAACAAGTTATGGTTGACATCAACAGAGTCAACCTCCCTTTTCCTCCCCTCTTGGTTGGAGTAGGCTGGTCTTGCTTCCTGGAAAGTTCTAGCTAGGACAATGAGGAGGAAGAAAGCACGTCCAATTGGTCCTTCTCCAAGGGTCTTAAGGACTAGTCTTGATCCAATTCTTCTGTGAGACCATTACTCCAGAGAGACAACAAAATCCCCAAGCTTTCCTAGAAGACATAGCATGTTATAGAGAGCAGAGTGCCCAGCAAACTATAGCTTTACAGACCCTGCTACAAGTAAGGGACTATATTTTAGACACCCACCACCTAGATATCGTCCAGGCCAGACTAACTCAAAGCCTGCATTACACAGTGGACACCTATATTCACAAGTGTCAGCTTACAGCTGTTAGCCAGAAGTTCAAGAGAGAGTTATCATCAGGAGTGAAGAGAGGCCTGAGTCTTTAAACCACCTTTCCACTGCACTGGTACCTAGAAAGCAACAGTCATTTTCTGCACTGGCTTGTTGAATATAGCACTATTTTACATGGTTTCCCCATAATGGACATATATCATGTAACTGCTGGATCGGTGATAAATGTACTGTATGATCACTAGTGACCCCACAGCTGGGACCCCTATGAACACTAGAATAAGGGTCCCAAGTACCCCATTTCTACTTACTTCATAACAGAGCAAATGTCAAGCATTCACAGTGCCTCTCCATTCAAAGTCTATGGGAGATGGCCAAATACCTCAGTTGCCTTTTACTATCAGCCTCATAGATAGTGAATGGTGCGCCAGCGTGCATGATCAACCTCTATTCCATTCAAGCTATTCCTCACTGTGGTGGTGCACTGAAGAGGAACCAGGGGTTTGGGACCTCAATTCTAGTGATTGTAGGGGTCCCAGTGGTGAAGCCTCCTGCGTTCAGACATTTATCTCCAATCTTGTAACTAGAGATGAGGGAATCAATTCTAACATTTGAAAATTTGTTCTAAAAGTTCTGGTTCTGTGACACCAAAATTTTGCGTGATTCAGGAGAATCAAGAAGAAAGCAAGAGACTTTTTTTAAACAATAGGAGTACTTTTAATTCAGGTCAAATTTATTTGAACCCAAATGGAGACTGCTGCCTGAAATTTGTCTGAATCAAATTTTAAGAAATTGGTTTATCTCTTCTTTACCTCTTACCCTATTTTGGTTTAGAAATCACTTTTTTCAACAAATCTACAAAAATGACCAGACCACAGGCAATTACAATAGCTCATATATGTTATTAGTTCATATTCTAAAAACAGTTACAAAGAGGATTTTCCAAAAATGTCACATCATTGGGGTAAGACGGACACAGACAGGACTGGCAATATTGGCTGTATGCATATATGAAAACAAGAGATTTGACTACGCAGATAAAAGACTAAGGCTACTTTCACAATAGCGTTTTTTTCTGGATCCGGCAGGGTTCATTACTGATAATACAACCATCTGGATCCATTATGAACGGATCCGGTTGTATAATCTTTAACATTGCCAAGACGGATCCGTCATGAACTCCATTGAAAGTCAATGGGGAACGGATCCATTTTCTATTATCGTATCCCAGGACGGAAAGCAAACCACAGCATGCTGCTCTACGGTATGAGAACTGAACGGAATGCATTATTAAGCACTCTGTTCTGTTCAGTTACCTTTAGTCCCCATTGACAATGAATAGGGACAAAAGCAAAGTGAATTTTATTTTCTGGTATTGAGACCCTATAATGGATCTCAATACTAGAAAATATTAACGTTAGTGTGAAAGTAGCCTAATCATAAAGTGCAAGCATAATACAATAATCTGCAAGTGGTTATACAAAATAACATATAGTTCAAAAGAGAGCCTTTACCCATACTGCTTCCCATACTCCAAGATGACTCCTACCCTGATGCATAACAATGAAATGGAACATCTCTATTAAAATGGCAGGAGGCAGTAAGCAAACAAGATACCACCATTGACAATAAGTGATGGACACATCTCACCTCTTCTTCCCTCTCTCTCCACATAATAAAAAACATGTTCTCAGCTCTTCACTTCCTATAGAAATCAGTTCACACGTTCACTTCCTATAGAGGTCAATAAGCCATTAGCAGATTTTTTTTTTGTTCATCTTTTCATATGTAAATTACTGCTGCAAACTCAAAACTTGCTTACCCTTACATAGTAACATAGTAACATAGTTTATAAGGCCGAAAAAAGACATCTGTCCATCCAGTTCGACCTGTTTTCCTACAAGTTGATCCAGAGGAAGGCAAAAAACCTCTGTGCGGTAGAAGCCAATTTTCCTCACTTTAGGGGAAAAAATTCCTTCCCGACTCCAATCAGGCAATCAGAATTACTCCCTGGATCAACAACAACCCATATCTAGTAACTATAACCTGTAATATTATTACCCTCCAGAAATACATCCAGGCCCCTCTTGAACTCTTTTACTGAACTTACCATCACCACCTCCTCGGGCAGAGAGTTCCATAGTCCTTGGAATAAAACACAACTATATAGGCCTTGGAGCATCCTTTGTAGCCAACATCATTATTAAGGTCAATTTATATCACTATGAATGCCATGATAAAACATAGATCCATTTCTCCAATATCTTCTGTATCTGGGGGAAACACAATGTGCATCACCCCAAAAATAGCAATCGTGTGTATGAAATCAAGTTTGCAGTGAATTACAGTTAGAGATCATATGGGTTTCTGACTGTGAAAGGAAAAAAAAAAACACATGAATAAATAATGATCTCATTTGCATACTAACTGCTGTTCAAATAGAGAAAATGTTCTGACAAAATATTGTGTTGGCATGAAGCGTAATAACTTGCTTTATTACAGAAATGTTTACTTGTAAGGATTGAATTTATTACATCGGGTGTTTAGTTTGCATTATGTTCTTGAGTGGAATCATCTGTACAATCGGTTCTCTCCAGATCGCCCATATTGGCTTTGTAAGTTCTAAGAAAGTTCATAATATAAAAGTTACTATTTGCATTAGGGTGCCTGTTCTTACTGTGCTGCTCCGATACATGGTGTTTAAAGGGGACTTGTCCCCTCTCCTTACATGCCTGCTTCAGTAACGACTTGATTTCCCCATGTAACAACAATTCTGGAGCATCTCTTCTTATGACTGTGTTGTGCCATTTTTCCATTATTCCTGCTAGAAGTTATGAAGAAAATGCTAGTAGTTTGCAAAATAGGTCCAGATGAATGTTACCAGATGTGGGTGCGTCCTTGCACAGTCTGACACTGGAAAGACTCATTAGACAGTGGCAGACTTTTCAAGGACACACCCAACTAGTAACACACAGCTGGACCTTCATCAATTAGTAGTGTGCTGCATGAAGTTCTTGCTACCAGACTATAAGGGCAGATTGGTCATAGACCTTACAGAGAAATTTCCTGGTGGGCCGATGCTCACGGTGCCACCCAAGCCCTGCTGTTGGTCAGGTACATAATGAGCTCTCATCAGTAATTAACACTGTGAGAATTAATTACTCACATACCTGCCAGCGACTGCACAAGCTCTACTGAATTTAACTGTTGTGGCCCACATCTCAACTCCTAAGCCCCGTGCTCCTTATCTTAATCAGAGACAACTGGAGGAGGAGGACAGAAAATATCTATTGATGGCGACAGCAGTGGAAAAGTTTTTGGGATAATATATTGGGCTGCACTGTGGAAAATAGTTCTGATGGATAGTATCATGTACTATGGTATTGCTAAGCCTGCCTACTTTTGTTGCCCCACATTCTGACCCCCCTTACTACAAGGGGCCAGTTTTAGTTTTTTTTCCAGGGCCACTTTAAGTTCCCAGTCAGCCCTTGCCAGACCGCATTGCGTAGCAGCCTTAGCCTACTTTTTTCCTAGTTAGATGTAAGATGTAGACAGCAAGTT
Organism: Rhinella marina; assembly: GCA_900303285.1. Taxonomy (NCBI): domain Eukaryota; kingdom Metazoa; phylum Chordata; class Amphibia; order Anura; family Bufonidae; genus Rhinella; species Rhinella marina. The sequence goes on from ONZH01014593.1 coordinate 28,945, forward strand.
CTAACCACAAATGTAAGCATTCCAGTTCTTCCAAATTCTCCTGTGCAGTAACTGTGTGAAGTCTTTCTGCCCAAGACCTTTGTTCTGCAGACCTCCCGCCTTTTATTTTAGAAGCAAGAAGGGTTTCAGAGATTGAAGATATTGTTCGAGAGACTACAGATGTGTCATTACTTATTTTTCTGATTTACTTCATGTGTCTCAAAACAGAGTAACCCAAGATAATCAACTTTGAAAAACAAATAATTTTGCTATACTCTGTCCGGAAACATTTATGCTCTAGGTGTATATATGTGGACACCTTATGGTTTTGATGTGAGTTTGGGAATGTCAAGGGTTTTGCTTAGCATGTTGCAATAGTGTAGGTTGAATTTGTATTTTAATATAGTGGAGTCCATAAAGAAAAGTATGGAAAGTTTAAAAAGAGCTATCACCAAGCGAAACCATCTGGATTAAACTGATAACCCAACACAAAATAATTTTCTAAATCTCGCATAAACAATTATACAAAAATAAATCCAAATAAATAATTAGAAGCTTGCCAATGGTGCAGGATGAGAATGCAACATCAATGGTGCTGGGTATCTTGGGGTCCTTCAGAAAGTCTACATGCACCAACTCCAAAAGTGAGAGTAAGCAATTATCATAATTGGTGTGCTCCTTAAAGAGACCCTTTTGTGGGGATTTTTCCATAACTGTTATCAATTAAAAAACATCTCTTGGTGATGCTTCTGGTCCATTGTTGTCTTCGGCTGAACTGTGCAACCTTCCCCTTTCTCAGCCAATGTTATGTTTGATTGTCATATCAGAGCAAGTGAATTGATGTTGGCATAACTGTGTGAAAGGTCCTGGGAGGGCTGTAGTGTATAACATTATATGAAACATATCCCTCCTCCTATTTCAGTCTCCAGAAGATACAGTATCTCAACAAACATCCATCTGATAGTATCTAATTGGTGCTGTGATAACAGAAATGGCAAATCTAAGTTGACACCAAAGGTTTCAATGGATCAGCTCTTAACTAGCGGTATTTGAGAACAGATCAATCCTATTAAAGTGTCCATCACCATTATTTAGCTCTTATCAGGATCACTGACCCCGCTGAAACCACTTCATTTCTGGTTTCTCACAACCATTATCCAAAATGAACATATGAAATATTCCACCCATAATCTCCTGCCCATTGATTCGAACTAATATTCTTAGCTCCACATATTCCTTGTCCTATCCCCTTCAAAGTGTCTTACGTCACAATATGTTGAAGGTCTGCCAGATAAGAAAAGGGTTAATTGACATTTTGGAACTCTTTGCATTATTAAGCTCATAAATGTGAGCTGATGGCCTAATTTATTTAAATGTTATTCGTTAAAGCCAGCAGAAATAATTTAATCTCCTCTTAAGATATAAAAATGGAAGATGCTAGCGGTAGTTGTATAGATTAATCCTTCCATCTTAAATACTGTGCTATTTTTTCTTAATTATAGTCATTAATCAACATCATCTGCTCATGGTGCAGTGAGGCTATAGGTAATATCCATATGGACGCTACTGTAGAAGGCAAGGGCCATAGAGAGAGAGCAGCTTCCCGTGTGTTGGGCTCGGCGGTGGGGACTCATAAAGTGAAAAAAGGTGGTGAGCGTTGCATTCTCTTTTCATGTGCACTAATAAAGTAGGTATTGCTGTGTTTAATTATAGATACTGACCTGACAGAGTATAATTTACACTTCACTCACAGCCACGAAACAAAGCGTTCATTTGCATCCAAAAAAAGGAGCCTTGTTGAGCATTTAATTTGCTAAATAAACTTTAAATCTGTTCAGCAGTTTCTAATGTTTTCTTTCCACCGCTTGTATTTAAGTGTTAATTTTTGCCTCGTACACATTAACGTCCACAGTCAATATTATTGTGATTCTTCTTGGGGGATAATGTCCATTTTTTAAATTTTAGTTCCAAAATTGTAAGCTGAAATAACAAAAATATCCTCACTGGTAAGTCAGAAGGTGGATCACCTGGATCAAAAACATTAACATCGAATGGTGGTGTTCTAGACCTGTATTGTTGATATTTTCACGGAAAGAAAAGAGGCGCTAAAAACATATACTTCATTTGTAACAAAAAATAAATAAACAAAGGGGAGAGGATCAAAATCTTCAAAGAAGATCCTAAAGGCCAACCGGTCAAGTATGGCTACACTAAGTGGACTTGAACTATAGGTCAAAGGTGTGCCAGATGGAGTGGACCAGGCATCAAAATGTGTCCAAACTCCACTTTAAATATGTAACTGCCAGAGGTAAAGCAGGGTCTGCATCTGTTTTACCAAACACTCAAGCAAATCCCGGGTATAGGGCAAGGAGTAAATGCAGATGCCCCCTTCACTGGGATCTGGTGTGTGGTGTAGGTTGCATGGGGGAATTGTGATCAAAGTGTGATCTAATGTGTACTGTAAGTGATATTGTGTAAGGGACACCTAGTGGTCCTGGATCCCATACTAAAACACACCTACGATCAGACCGCAGTAGGACAATCATTCAAAGGCAATGGAGATATCCTGCATCAAAACAAATGGGGCAGAACACACACTCAGATTCAACCGGGAAACATCATTCATATTGTCAGTACTGATTATTTCTGGAGTTAGTGTACAACAAGAGGTCCCAATAGGGCTACATGTGGCAAAAGTGTAAATGCCCAGGCTCATGGGACACTCAAAGACTAGCCCTATCTCATCAATAGAAATTTCAGCTAACTACTTGCATTCAACTATGCGTCTATTGCTCATCGTGTTTCTTCAGACTGTGAATCATCAGGAGCACAGTATCTATGCATGTGTTGAGAGGGTTGAGCGTATCTGGCATTAGTAGAGCTCCAAATGCCATAAAAAAGATGTCTGTCAATAGCCACCACTAGGGGGAGCTTACAGCATATGACTGCAGTAAACTCCTAAGCTTTGGTAGATGTGCAACCCAAACAAATGTCAAAAGAGATGTGTGTACATTCTCCCACTTGAATTGTCAGAATTGCAATAGCATTATTAGAGGTGACCATATCTGCCATTCCAGTAACGTTATAAAATACTGATTAGAAGATTTTTTGTTTTAGATCTAATGTCATCTATATGATTAAGTGCCCTTGTGGGTTAGTTTATGTTGGCCAGACCTCACGACCAGTGCTTATAAGGATTAATGAACAGCGCTCTGCAATAAGGTCAGTAATACAGACATTGACAAATAAAGGAAAGTCCACAACAGAACACAAGGAAAGTTATAAAGCTAAATATGGAGAGATGACTATGACAAAGCATTTCGGAGAAAACTGGAAACCTGTGTGGTATACTGTATAGAGATGTAGCTGAGCTAGGTTTCATACAACTCGTGATGAGTAGAGATGAGCAAATCTTCTGCCAAATTTTTCAAAAAGTTCCAATCTATTTGTTCCAAACCAAAGTTGCTCAAATTGCCCTGGAAATTAGTATATAAACCCCTCTAGTCCTCTAAAACACAGATTTTTTCTAAATTAAATGCTTCTATCTTGTTTTGTTAATTTATTACAAATCTTTTAATTTTTCCTCGCCCGTTCCTTCGGTCTGATACAGCGTCAGATGTAACTATCTATTTTTATTGTTGCCGCCACAACAATAAAATTGGTTATTGGTTGGTTGCAACTGACTGCACTTACCTCCTGCCTGGTGGTGACAGAAAACTATTGATTGCTTATGTGCTGGGCGCCATTTTAGAAGATTTGTCCAAATCGAACCTATAAAGATTTGTGTTTGGTTTGGTGCCTAAAAAATCAGAGTCTCCAGATAGATTTGCTTATCTCTAGGGATGAGGAATAGACCTCCAGAAGACTGCAGCTACACCTGCTGAAAATCTCACAGGGTGCCGTTTTGGAAGCCAAAATCATTAGTAAATTCAAAAAAGAGGAGAAGTTGTATCCGTCCTGAATACTTTCTCCCCTTTTATGATCTACTCCTGATTTTGACTTCCAAAACTACATTAAAAAAACCTGACCATATGGACGTAGCCACAATAGAAACATTTTAATGATAATGTTACTTCTGCTGCATCGTTAAATACACTTGACAACGTCATGTAATTATTCGCTTTCCTTATGATAATCGTCTTTCCCTTGTTGACTTAATGAAACATGTTTGGGATCTGGAGTTCTTGAAGACGTTAGACGCAGAAGTCTCTTACTCAGCACTGAGCAGCTAAATCAGCACTTTCGAGAAGAGCTGGAAACCCGGCAGAATGGCTATCATGGGAGATATGAACGCATCAAACTAACCCCTTTAATTAGTCATTTCTACATAGTTATGCACAAATTGCAAGTTAACCTTGACTCCTCCTGTCTATGGGACCTGATTTACATCAACATCTCTACAAATATTTGTTTTGCTATTTAGACAGTTATTGGTAAGGAACAGATTATGCATGTGTGTAAATTTTCCACCAAGGAAAAATAGCATTTTTTTTTTTGTCTGTAAAATTCAGATTTCAGAATTCAGATTTTTTTCAAACCTTTCAAGACTAAAATTCCACCTTTGCAACCAAACAATGGTATGGCTCCAATGCATCTAACATGGAATAGGAAGCAATGTTTTGGAAAAAATAAGTAAATCTTACCGTTTTGTGTCTACAGTCCTATTTGTCTCCCGACAAAAAACCTGTTGTGTAGTCTGATCCTAGACTCGTACTTTCTTCTGCCTGTGTCTTACTTCTTTGGCTGTATAATATGTATGGACAGGGGAAAGTGAGTTGCAGCAGCTTTTCCATAGTCTGGGCAGGGGCATAGCTAAAGGCTCATGGGCCCGGGTGCAAGAGTTCAGCTTGAACCCACCTTTCCTCAGTGCTTTGTGTCCAGGGGCCTGGGGAGCACATAGCCTTCATGCTGCCCGTGGCAAAAATTGAAACTGCACCTCCTCCTCATGGGAAATTCTTGACCTAACCCCTTCCCACCAGCCAGAGGAGTAACTTGACTTGCATGCACTTTCTATAATACTGGTGTCTTCTTATGTTGCCTCACAAGGGTCTTTGGACCCCTCAGGCCCCTGGGCCCGGTAGTGACTGCTACCTCTGCACCCCCTATAGCTTGCCCCTGGTATGAGGAACCAAGTCGGGGATCAGGGATACAGTATCACCTGTTCAGTACTGATGTGCTCTGTGTAGCCATGGAGGCCAGCCTTGTAAATGTGTGTTCATAAAAGAGCAGGTTTACAAAAATGAGAGACCAGCAAACACGTAAAAATAGTTACTGCAAAGAACAGTGGGTCAAAGGGTGCAGTCAACGTGTAATGTTTATGCCACTGATTAGACACATTTATAGAATATGGTCATGTAACAGCTTTAGTTTTCGGGGTTCTCCAGTATTAGGAAAACACAGTTGATTTTTCAAAAAACAGTGCCATACCTGTCCACAGATTGTATGGGGAACTGCAGCTCTGCCCCATTTACATCAATGGACTTGAGCTGCAATACCAGAAACAACCCATGAATGTGTGTACATCCTGGACAACCCCTTTAAACCCACTATATCTTTCTTATACCCGTGTATCTATAATTACAACTATATTCTTTTATATTTTCAGGTACAGTACATAAGTGCCCCCCGAATCACATACTTTGCATTGGATCCAAAACATGCATCCATTTCTCAAAGCTCTGCAATGGAGTATTCGACTGCAGTGACGGATACGATGAAGGGGCACACTGTCGGGGTGAGTGTGAACTGGGGAAAATAAATTTTATAAAGTTTTATTTGATTTTTTTTAAATGAATTTACAAAATGTTGCATAGCTGAATTTACACTTTTTAATCTGTCTTAACGTAAAAAGGTTGCATCTATGGGGGGAAGGGATCTTATTTGTATCCAGAAACAGTGGTGTTATTGTGGACTATGTGATATTTAACACAGTCATCAACAAGAGTGGCGCTGTTTATGGGAAAAAATAAAAAACTCCAGCCCCAATAAGCCATTGTCTACCCTTGTTCTTCCCCAACAAGGTTTTATAATGTTCTATTGTGTATGTATTCCCTGTTGTTTCCGATAGATTATTTGAACTATATGCTCGACTGCATTTTAAATGGTCTCCGATCCTTCTGCCTTATAAACTAAAATGGTCATAGACCTGATTAATTATGTACCTTTGTGGTGATATAACCATATATATGTGCATATGCAACGGTGCCATTATCACCTTTCCTTATGCCTCAGTAAATCTCAAGCTAAGTGTCACAAGATGGCTACCTTTGAAAAACAAAAGCAAAACAAAATAAAAGCATTATTTTGTGATACTCTATCAGAAGATGTCTATCCCATATGTGTCTGTAGATGTCACCCAGTGGTTGTGTTGTGAATTGCAGCCCTTATGATGGTTCTGATGGCATATAACCATAAGGTATTGAATTTGCATTGTGAGAAATGTAAGTCCTTAAAAGGGTTATTCCATGAGCAATGTAAGCATGAAAATCAGACATTGTGTATCATATTGCAACCACTTTCTAACAAAGCTAGAACCAGCCCTGTACCTCACATGGATCCAGAGATCTCCCCATTCAATGCTCTGCTAGATTTATATCAAGCTGATAGCTCAGGGGAGTGCCCTTTCTCATGGGTGTGTCCTTTTTGCCGCAGCTGGTGGCAGTTGAAGGATGGAACTGAGCATGTGCTTCTGTCTCAGAGAGCAGACAGAAAAAATTAGAAAAAGAGCAAACAACAGGTGCCGCTATACGGATACATTTCACTGAATTACTCAGTAGCTTTAAAAGAAAAATAATTACATGCAATTACAAATGTATTCAGAGCCAGGTGCTGGTTTGAAAACTGTAGAATATTTTTGTGGGACAACCCCTTTAATGAAATTTGTATAAACCACTGTATATATAATATGTTTCTTTGCACACCACTAAGAACAAACCTCAAACTTGGTTGTCAATGATCCCCACTTTCTAGGGATAGTCCCAAATATTAAACCCTGGGATAGGCACCAGCAGCAAAGTGATTGGAGATTGCGAAGTAAACCTCTGGTGCCTATTTCTGTAGGAAAAGAAAAAAATAGTAATAATGAATCAATTAAAGCATATTCCAAAAATTATATTCTTCACGTTTAGAGTAGATTTTAATAAAGTGCACTTGAAGGTTTAATTACACTTTAAGGACCTTACCTCCATGCTCTTTATATGTAATTTGTATGACAGAGGAGAGAAGTCCTCAAGGGTCAAGAAGTTCTAATTTCCTTCAAGCAGCAGTCCCTCCTGTTACTTGGATCACAAAATAGCATGGACAAAAGGGGTAGGTCCAGGGGCGACTACTATGGGGCCCAGGGCAAGAGGGGGCCCAGTCGTAGTTGGGATCATCTCCTCTTCTACTGGAGGTGAAAACTTGGTCAGGACTCCACCCTCTAAAGGAACAACTTTTAGCAAATGAGGCAGTGGAAAAATGGCCCAAGGGTCATTGAAAAGGGTTTAGGCAGAAACCCTTCTGTCCTGTGTGGAAGGCCTGGTTTGATCCTTGCTATGGGATCCTTACTTCTCTATGTACGCCACTGGGTAGGTCTATGCTAATTTATAGCAAACAGTGATGTTTGTATGCATTTTGGGGCATCCACAGCCAAATCAGGTGCATGAATTAACCCCTTGGCGACATAGGACGTACCGGTACGTCCTGAGCACGAGGTAGTTCGCGCAACAGGGCGTACCGGTACGTCCTGAATGTAATCCCCCTGCGCAGTGCAGGGGGGTTTACATGCTGTGATGGCGGCTGTTAAACACAGCCAGCCATCCACAGTAAAGCCCTCGGGGGGAGCCGTGCCCCCCCCATAAAGGCGATTGCTGTGATTGGCTAGTCTGTGCAGACTAGCCATCACGGCGATGCAGGGGCTGGCTGTAAGGATCTGATTCCCCGCAGTCCGAGACTGCGGGGGATCAGATCCCGCTAATGAAGGTAATTATCCCCCGGGTGCCCCCGATCCTTCCCCCCCTCCTTTCCATATTATGATTTTTAATTTGCCCCGGGTGCCCCCCCCCCAATTTTCAGGATGGCCGAGCGGTGGAAGCAGAGTGTCAGCATACAGCTGACACTCTGCTTCAAATGGCCGCATCGCTGCTGGCAGCGATGTCGGCCGTTTAACCCCTTCCATGGCCGCGGTCCATAAAGACCACGGCATGGAAGGGTTAACAGGGAGGGCGCTCCCTCCCTCCACCATCGGGCGCTGCAGCAGCGCTCCGATGGTGTGGCCAGTGAGAGGGAGAGAGCTCCCTCCCTCCCATCGGGACGCTGCTCTGCTGTGGCAGCGTCCCGATGGTTACCATGGCACCAGACGCTTTCGTCTGGCTTGCCATGGTAAGAGGTAAGCCTGTTCAAGCTCCTGCTAAAGGCAGGAGCTTGATCAGTCTTACAATGAATGAAAATGCACTGCAGTACACTATAACAGTGTACTGCAGTGTATTATACAGCCCTCAGACCCACTGGTTCTTCAAGAACCAAGTGGGTCTGAGTGAAAAAAGTGTAAAAAAAAAAGTGTAAAAAACAAAAGTGGTAAAAAAAAGTAAAACAAAAAAGTTTAAAAAATCAATTTTTTTCCCCATTTTAATTCATTAAAAATAAAGAAAACACTATATATAAAACATGTTAGGTATCGCCACGTCCGTAACAACCCGCCTCTATAAAAATATTACATGAGATGGCCCCCCAGGCGAATGCTATAAAAAAATTAAAAAAAAACTATGCCAAAATAGCCATTTTTTTCCCCTCTTCCCTCACAAAAAGTGTAATAGCAGGCGATCAAAAGGCGTATTTACCCCAAAATGGTATCAATCAAACCGCCATCTTGTCCCGCAAAAACGGTACCCTACCTGAGACAATCGCCTGAAAACTGAAAAAAATATGGCTCTCTGAAAATGGCAACACAAAAAAAAGATTTTATTTTGTTCAAAAATGCATCTAATGTGTAAAACTTTCCAACAATAAAAAAGTTGGACATATTGGGTATCGTCGCGTCCGTAACAACCTGCTCTATAAAAATATTACATGAGATGGCCCCCCAGGCGAATGCTGTAAAAATTTTTTTAAAAAAACTATGCCAAAATAGCCATTTTTTCCCTCTTCCCTCACAAAAAGTGTAATAGCAGGCGATCAAAAAGGCGTATTTACCCCAAAATGGTACCAATGAAAACCTCACCTCATCCTGCAAAAAATGAGCCCCCACATAAGACAATAGCTCAAAAAAATAAAAATCAATGGCTCCCGCAAACCACTCCATCAAAATCTGTGTTGTAAAATCCATATGGCGCTCCTTCTGTTCTGAGTCCTGCCATGTGCCCCCACAGCACTTTACCACCACATATGGGGTGTTGCCGTATTCAGGAGAAAATGGGTAACAAATTATGGGGTGCTTTTCTCCTGTTACCCCTTATGCAAATAAAAAAAATTGGGGCTAAAGCAACATTTTATTGGAAGAAAAAAATTTTTCATTTTCACAGCCAAGTGTTTCCAAATTCCGTAAAATGCTTAGGGGGTCAAAGTGGTCAGTACCCCCCTTAATATATTCTTTGAAGGGTGTAGTTTCAAAAATGGGGTCACTTTATGAGGGTTTCCACTGTAGGGGTACGTCAGGGTCTCTCAATTACAAAATGGTGCGTAAAAACTATTCTAGCAAATTTTGCCTCCAAAATCCGTATGGCGCTCCTTTCCTTCTGACCACTGCCACAAACCCATAGAGACGTTTACCACCACATATGGGGTATTTCTGTAAACTGCAGAATCAGAGCAATGTAAATTGAGGTTTAGTTTGCTGTTAACCCTTGCTATGTTGCAAGAAAAAAAATATTAACATGAATAATCTACGAAAAAAGTGAAATTTGAAATTTCACCTCCATTTTCCATTAATTCTTGTGGAACACCTCAAGGGTTAACAAAGTTTGTAACAGCAGTTTTTTATAATTTGAGGGGTGTAGTTTCTAAAATGGGGTCATTTATGGTGGGTTTCATTATGTAAGCCCCTCAAAATCACTTTATATCTGCATTGGTGCTAAAAAAAAAATGGTTTTGGAAAATTTGGTGAAAATTTGAAAAATGGCTTTTAAACTTCTAAGCCTCCTAACGTCCTAAAAAAGTAAAATGACGTTTACAAAATGATGCCAACATAAAGTAGACATATGGGGAATGTAAAATAATAACTATTTTTGGAGGTATTACGGTGTATTTTGAAAGTAGAGAAATTGAAATTTGGAAATTTGGAAATTTTTCAGAATTTTTGGTAAATTTGGGATTTTTTCATAAATAAGGGTGAAATATATTGACTCAAATTTATGACTGTCATGAAGTACAATGTGTCACGAGAAAACAATCTCAGAATGGCCTGGATAAGTAAAAGCGTTCCAAAGTTATTACCACATAAAGTGACACATGTCAGAATTCAAAAATTTGGCCCAGACATTAAGGCCAAAATGGGCTCTGTCCTCAAGGGGTTAAGGGGGAATCTCTCAGATTTTGTAAATACTTATATTCCACATGTAATAACAATTCTAGAGCAAATATTCATCAATACTGTACTGTTCCTCTGTTATTCCTCTTAGAAACATATGACTAATTTGACAACTGGGTGTCACCATTGCTCCAGAAGGGCATGTCCCTACGCAGTCAGGCACTGGCAGCACTAATTGGACAGTGTCAGACTGTGAAGGGACACCCCGTCCCCAACTGGCAACACCCAGTTATTCTTAAATTTCCTGCAGTAAATACAGAGGAATAGCACAATGCAGAATTATAATAGTAATTTCTTGGGGAATACATGTATTGTCGGGAGATGTCCAGCGATTTAGGATTAAATTGTTGGTAAATATGAAACCACATCTGCTCATGTCATCTTCCTATCTTCTACCTGTGAACCCATTCTACATGATTAGCTTTGTTTTGCAGCTTTTATATTACCGTAATAATGTTCTGGAAATCGTAGCCTCCTGTAAACTGCTTCTTGTAATATAAAGAGACTGTTACTAGGGCGGGTATGCAGACAGCGGAGGATAATTACACTACACCTAATACAGTATATTCTCGATCAATACAATTACCTTGCAGAAGGTCTTTTCATTCCAAGAACAGGGCAGTTAGCAGCGGGTCATCAGCTGCCATTAGAACAAAGCAGATTCCGCGACAATCCCTGGACTCATTTGATTGCCATTTATTTGTCAGAAAGAATCATCTTACCTTCCCACAACTAATTAGTAAACTAGACCGTGTTCTACTGCATTATTACTGCTAGAAACCCGTGGTGAGAGGTAAGTGTGGGAAGCACTGGTGCAAAGCAGCGTGTAATTTATTATACAAGCCGGAAAGAGAATATCTGCTGTATGAGACCTTGTCAAGTCAATAGCTCTCCAGCTGTCGGAAAACTGCAACTTCCGACATGCCCTGATTGCCAGCCAGATATTACAGTATGTACTACAACTCTCAACATTTCCTAACAGTAAGCATACTCTGAACACCATCTACAGCATACTCCGAACACCATCTACAGCAGGAATCAGCAGCCTATGACACTCCAGCTATTCTGGAACTACAACTCCAAGAATCCTCTTTTCACTTCTATGGGAGTTGCAAGAACAGCTGAGCAAGTGTGCATGCTGGGGGTTGTAGTTTCACAATAGCTGGAGTGCCAAAGGTTGCTGATCCCTGATCTACAGTATCGACATCTCTCAGCAAACACCGATAATGGCCGGTTGTAAGACTACACCCGTCAGACCATGCTCTGTGGCGTCCATAACCATAACTCTGTGGGCGTAACTACCATAGCAACAGACCATACAACTGCTATGGGGCCCGGGTCAAGAGGGGGACCAGTCTTAGTTGGGATTATCTCCTCTTGTACTGGAGGTGAAAACTTGGTCAGGACTCTACCCTTTAAACGAACAACTTTTAGCAAACAAGGCAGTTGATAAATGGCCCAAGGGTCATTGAAAAAGGTTTAGGCAGAAACCCTTCTGTCCTGTGTGGGGGGCCTGGTTTGATCCTTGCTATGGGGCCCTTACTTCTCTATGTACGCCACTGCTGAGAGTAGTAGTTTCTGACCAGCTGGAGAGCAGCAGACTCCTGATAGAGATCATATCTATTTAACACTATTAGTTTTAGTGGCGGTGGCTGCAGACAGACATAATTTTATCATAACTCAGCGGGTGGAATTTTATAATTGAATAAAAGATACAATTTCCAGTCGCAAACCTCTTTAAGGAACCCCCTGCCCTATCCAGATTACCAGGAACAGGGTTATTAATCATCCCTAAATTTCTGAACAGTATGTATCATGGGGGCATTTTGGCATCTCCACCATGGAAATCTGGAAACCATCACATTTAGAAACTCACCCCAAGACAAAATCTGCTTGCTGAAATTGCACATTGTAATGCGATGGAGGCGGCTGCTGTCTGCTTTTTAGGAAAATATATCCAGATTACCACCATTAGACATCTGCCAGAAACTGTTTTGGTTCTGATAAACTCCAGAAGCATTTGTTTTCTGTAGGTCATGGATGCTCAACCTGCGGCCCTCCAGCTGTTGCAAAACCACAACTCCCAACATGCCTGGGCAGCCTACAGCTATTGGAGCATGCTAGGAGTTGAAGTTTTGCAACAGCTGGAGGGACACAGGTTGAGCATCCCTGCTGTAGGTGAATGGTATTAGTGATGTTTTATATGGTCTTCAAAGAGAATTGTTGGAGTGTTGTTTGTTTATCCCCAGCACCACTAGATACAATGTAGCAATTCTGCTGTTCCTAATGGAATCTGACTTGATACTTTTTATTTACATCTGATAGATGTAGCACTGGGAAATATAGAATGGATAGAGGATTGGGATCTCTGTGTAATGGAATAGTTTTTGGAAGTATTCACTCTGTAGAAGTCATATCTTGATGTAGATTAAACAGAGCTAAATTTATACTTTTGTGCACCAAAATCATAACGGAGGTTTTCCTATAGATTACCTACAAATTCAGCCCTGCTACATCAGTACTTACTGTAGATAGAAAAGCATCCACTTGCATCCACTAGCCTTTGGAGCGTAAATTGTTGGATTGAAGTAAGAAAATCTCCAGTACTTTGCAATTGCTGGATTTGACACAACTCTTAAAGGGCTGGTTTTAAGATTTGAAATGATCCCTTTGTTTGATAGTGGGGTCCTGTGTCCTCAAGTATAAATGGATAGGCAGTCAAGCATGTATGCTCCTACTTCATTCATCTCTGTGGGGCTGCTGGACATACGTAACCAAGGGCTGTACTCAGCCTACTCTCATAGAGATGAATGGAGTGGCAGTGTGCATCCACAACCATCATTTCTAGTGTTGAGCGAGTATGCTCGGGTGCTCTGGCCGAGCACTAGGGGTTGCTCGAGTGCTCGGCCGAGCACCCTAGCATAATGTTAGTCAATGGGACTAAACCAGGCACCCCCCACTCGGAAGAGGGGAGGGTGTCTGGTTAGTAGAAAAAGGCCAGAATCGCGACTTCTCCGCTTTTACTCGTAAAAGTATGCTAATTAACTGAATTTGTACGCATTAGCACACAATGCTTATGCATTAGCATACAATGCGTAGCATTAGCGTACAAGTCAACATTACAGTGCAGGGAAGAGACTCGAGCATTGTGCTCGAGTATACTCGGTGTTCGGCCGAACACTGAGCGGACCCGAGCGTAGGCATGCCTAACCATATCTTCTGGTGGCGTAGGATGCTGGTGTTCTGGTTCAATGGGTGCTGAGTCCCTAGACTTTTCAGGTTCTGATCCAGGGACTCGTTGTTCTATTTAAATCCTCTGCTGGCAATGCACCCTGGCCAGTCATTGCTGTGCTTCCGTTTCTGTCTGTGTGTATTTGGATTGCTGGTTATATTGACCTTGGTTTGTCTTTTAACCACCCTCTGTGTTGTGACTCTGTACCATGATACCCATCTCATTCTGCCTTTGGCTTGGCTATTTTGACTACTCTTCATCCTCCAATTTTGTACCATATTGTCCTCCCAGCTTTCTTTGTGTGTTTCCGTTTCATGTCTGTCTGTCTTGCATATTAGTAGTACAGGTAACGTCGACCAGTTGTTGACTTGCCGGTTAGGGCTTGCACTGAAAGTAGGCAGGGAAAGTGGGTTGGGTTCAGTCAGGGCTTGCTGTACATGTGTGTTTCCCTGCCTACTGTGCTGACACTATTGGTTTGTGTACATAGCTCCTGTGCTGACATATTGTAAAGGTCTCTATAGAGCTACATTACAATCAAACCCTCTGTAGTCACTGGACAGTCGTGAAAATGGTATTTCTTTTTACTGACATTTATGGAGAGCTGTGTAAACAAAACAGTAGGACATTTTGAATCAATGTACACTGCTCCATTTTTTATTTTATTTACTGCTTTGAAGCTACTGTATACATCACAGGTTGCAAAAATATACACACCCTTTAAATATCCCTTTCAGAGCTGCCTGGCTGAATTACAAATTTTTAAAAATTACTGAAGGGCTCTATTCTCTGGACAGTCAGGGAAATGTTTATATCTTCTTACTGACAAGCACCGAGACTCCAAGCAGTACATAGGAGCTGCGTACATAAATGGGTAGGATATTTTTCATCTAGCCAAGCTGCTTCATTTCTTATTTTAGATGCAAAGGAGCAAGCGGAAATGAGCTACAAAAATGTACACCCCCTTCAGCTGTCCTGAAGAATTACACATCTAAATTTACGGAATTGTTATGTTTATTGGCCAGTCAGATTTTTTTTTCTTTTTTTTTTTATCATTACTGACAGATGTTGAATTACATCAGTTGTATCCCCTAGACCAGTTTTGCAATCTTTGCCTATAAGCTAGCCATTACATGGGGATGATGCATTTTACAGTTATCCATTTACCCTTACTAACATACAAAGTGCTCCCTGTCTTTTTACTACCCGTAAGTAAATACATCGATGGAAGGCGTGTGGCTCGGGCCTACGCTTTTGCTCACTGCCTGTATTTGTACGGGAAACGTTTTCTCATAATGAGACAGATGGACGCACAGATCGTTGGTGCCCAGATTTCTAGATGTAGAAAGAACAGCCCGTGTACCTTTAGGGTCACCTGCGGGGAAACACAACCTGTCTTGCACTTTTTGCTCAATGTAGTAATATATTTCCCGTTATGAGTTTATAAATAGTTAAGAAGATCATACCGCCTAACATCTCAATTTAGTAACACGCTGCATACAGCACAACCAGCACAGTATCCGGAGCCAAAACTGTTCCGGCCATATGTGAAATAATAAATTGCTGCCAAGTTGTAACGCTCGCAGACTAAAGTGACAATGTATCATCGTGCGCATTTTATGCTTATATTTCACCCAGATACTTTTCCTGTTTAGAAACTCCCGTAAAGTTATTACAGGATCTGAAAAATGGAAGCACTATATTCTGGAAAGTAATAACTGTATTATGCATCAATGCAAAGCTATCCAAAATGGCAATTGCATGAAATATAGTGCATTAGTCAATGCAATAAAGAATCCCTCCAAGCTGTTCTCGGGTTTTAAAGAATCATTTGTGTGCCCATACATGTTCCTAATTATGGCACTTAATATTCACTGATCATTAGGAAGCGGGATGGGGGTCAAACAGGTTCAGAAAATGGAATGGGCTTCATAAGACTGAACGAGCCACTAAAATGAAGAGATAAGGAAAAATCATTTTCACGCCGTCCAAGGCGGATGTTGCGATGTCCTCTCCGTAACTCACATTGATTCGGAGATGCTTATCTCTAGAAGCGTGTGCCTGCAGAGGACAGGTCATACGGTGAAAAGGTAGGATGTATTTCTTCTGCAGACCACGGCCGGGTTCAGGCGGTGGAATTTCTTTTGGATTTGCATATGGATATACAGTAGGATGGAAGAACATAGGATCTTAATAAATTTCAGCCGCAGGCTGCATGAAAATTTTCAAGCGAAAACTGACCTGTAGTACAGGTTTTTAAGGCCGCCACATGTCCATTTCTGATGTAAAAAGAGCAAGGATTTGTTTCAGATTTTCCTTGTTAAAATCAATAGAGAAGAAAAAAACAACACAATCAAATTCTGGTGTTGTGGATTTTACTGCAGATTACAATTTTAAAAGAAAAAAAAAAGAAAAGAAAAAAAGAAGAGTACTTACCTTAGCAATCCCCAGCACTCCTGTGGTGATGATTGCCTGGTCTCCTGCTGGTCTCTGTATACCGGCCTATTGTAATGATGTGTCATACTTCCACTAGCCACTGCAGCGTGATACAAGCTGCAGCTGTCACTAGAGATTAAATTCGATTTGACTGCTTCGACTAAGTTCACAAAGAAATTTGATTCATGACAAATTACTTTGTCACGAATCGTATTCCATTGTATGTATGGGCCGCAATGACAGTGAACGGCAATCGCACAGCCCTACATCATTGAATCCCTCAGATGTTGCATTCAACACTGATTGCGACATATGAGGGTAACGTTCAGCCTAGTAGGGGTTAATCTGAGGTTAAAAAACTATATATGTACTCACCTCATTCATTTGCTCATGGAGAGGGCGTTACTGCCATCTTGATTGAAAAAAAAAAAGTGCCAAATCTTGCGCAAACTGACGTGATGAGTAGTGTTGAGCGAGCACCTGGGTGCTCGTATGCTCGGGTGCTCTGGCCGAGCACTAGGGGATGCTCGAGTGCTCGGCCGAGCACCCGAGCATAGTGTAGGTCAATGGGACTAAACCAGCGGGGCGGGGTGGCTGGTTTAAAAAGGTCCCCCCAAATAAAAAAAAGGCCCCAAATCTTCCAATAGCCCTTAAAAGGGCTTTTATTTGTTTTTAAAATAAATTCTATCCCTGCCTAGCCATTTCTGTCCCTACACTATATGTCCCTCCTTGCGGCAGCAATCCCTGACTAACACTGGCCGGAATGGCGTCTCCGGGTGCTATATAGCATCCGATGACGCGTTCCCGGCCAGCCAATCAGTGCAATGCCAGTAGCTAAGATGGATCGAGCGCCAGATCGAGCATGCTGGCGAGTGGATCCGAGCGCCAGCATGCTCGGCCAAACAGCGAGTTCGGCCGAGCATGCTCGCTCATCACTAGTGATGACATAACCAAATCATTACTCTGGGCGGATGTGGTGATGTCATTGCTGTTGACACCAACACACCCTGCCAATATTATGCTGTGATAACGTTCTGACGTCACACGGCAGTGTGAGTGAGATTTGGTGCGCTTTCTTCATTAAGATGACTGCGACAGTCTCTCTACAAGCAAATGGATGAGGTGATTCTGTATTTTTTGTGTGTGTTTTTTTACCACCATTTCAGGAAAAATTGATTTGTTACCATGAAGCGCAAGGAAATTGAGGCTTTGTGACAAATTGAATTTTTATGAATTTGAAATTCAGATTGAAGTCCACTTTGTTAGCTTCAATTCACTGACTACTAGTGACGTATAAACACGTTATTGCTGGAGGCCAGACAGTGCAGCTCAGGATCGGGACTCTCACAATGGCCTGGATGGGCAGAAGTGTCAATCCGGGCCGTTTAACTTCTTAGATGCCTCTGCCAATAGCAACTGCAGCATCTAAATGGTTTAGTAGTAAAATCCCTCTCTGAGTATGTACGTACTTCTGTAAGCAGTAATTAAGACTCATGAGGAACTCTCTCTCTCTGGCTGACCAAGCCCGTTCATGGTCATTCAACAATTTGAACCACCAGCTTGTATGTATGTATGGAAATGTATGGTCCGCTGGAATTTGCCGGGTAGTTCTGTTGAAGATTTTGCATTGGGCCTAGGAGCTTCAAGTTACACCTCTTTCCGGCGGTAGTTTCTGAAGGTGGCCTGATGGTAGTCAGTTGGGTGGATGGGGCATATTCAACATTAAAGTGGAAAGATCTCAAAATGTCTGTGTCTTCTAAAAAATCTATTAAAAATACAAAAACAGTGCATAGAGCAATACCAGTCGGAATAAATAAAGAGGATGGAAGGGATTTAAGTACCTCTCACTTTTGGGTTGTTGTACTAGTAATACAAAACCCCAACAAAGTAAGACTTTTCAGAGCTGCTGCCTCGCTGTACCGTCAGAGTAGGCCCAGATGAAATACCTCAATCGAAGCAGGAATAAAGAGACCTGCTCATCAAATAGGACTTACAATGATAGGTAACAATACATAGAGCAATACCAGTGGGAATAAATGAAGAGGATGGAAGAGTTTAAGTACCACTCACTTTTGGGTTGTTGTACTAGTAATACAACACCCCAACATGCCAAAGTAAGACTTTTCAGAGCTGCTGCCTCGCTGTCCCGCCAGAGTGGGTCCAGATGAAATACCTCAATCGAAGCAGGAATAAAGATACCTGCTCATCAAATGGGACTTACAATGATAGGTTCTTGATACAATTCATTTATTGATGTGTAAAAACAAATTTTTGGGGGGCTTGACCAGCCCTTTTCTCAAGTATTACAAAATTGATTAATACCTGAACAAGGGGCTGATCCAGCCTCGAAACGTGTTGTTTTTACACATCAATAAATGGATTGTACCAAGAATCTACCTTTGGAGGTTCCATTTAATGAGCAGCGCCCAGAGGATGTCTCTTTATTCTTGCTTATATTGACTTCACAATGTGTGTGCACAAAAGGCGTTAGGCTGACGCAGTTCAAATCTCAATAATATACAAATAATCAAATTTCAGGATTTATCCATCAACTCTGCGATGCAGATGAAGAGGCCATAATGATAATCTTTCTCGATTGCCTCTTGATTGTTCAGAGGGCAGCGTTTAGAGAGCCCCTTCAGTTACTTCACTGATTTTCTCAGCATTTTCCGCACAGTATTTTAATTTTGGATTTCAGCCATGGAGGAAGATAATGTATAATAGGAATCCTATGACTGAGTGCACACTTATTACTTATTTAATGATGTCCACAGTGAAGGCTCCCAATGGGATTCAGAGAATTTTCATTTTCCTCTCTCTATTTTTTTTTTTCGTAGGAATAAATGTGGGTTCCTAATCCATTTTGCTGCTGGAAAACACCCAAAATTTTGGATTTCATTCATTCTTTCCTTCAACATAATTGCCCCGAAAGCTCTAAGCAGCTTTACTACACTGTAAAAAATGCCACAGTTTGTTGAACAGATATTACAAGTATTTAGGACAATGGCTTCCCGCGAAATTCTGCCATCATTTAAATTATATTTTTTTAACACTGTAGAAATGTTAATATTTAACGGCAAGGGTGAGAATAGAAAATTGGCCTATCAGTGGAACAATTTTCTGCTATTCTCTGTAAACCCCTCTGAATCCATCAGGTTCAACCTATAGTCCTACTATGTTGATCCAGAAGAAGGCAAAATACCCCCATGAGGCGGGGGCCAAGAGTCCCATATGAAGAGGGAAAAAATTATTCCTGACTCCATATCTGGTAATCAAAATAAATCCCTGGATCAATGTCCCATCTTCAGATTTCTAGCAACTATAACCTCCTATAATTATACATTGAGGAAAGACCAGGGCCTTTTTGAAGTTGTTCAAAGAATCAGTCATCTCACAACATCCATTGAAGCATAACCCCATGACCCTAAATAGGACCTTTCACCTGTCCTGACATGCCTGTTTTAATAGCTTCATACATTCCCCATGTAATAACAATTCTGGAGCATCTATGCTTATGGCTCTATGTTGTGCCATTCCTTTATTATTTGAGCTAGAAAATATGAATGAATTGCTAGCAGTCTGCAGTAAGGGTACAGAGGTGAGGTAACCAACTGGGGGGGGTGTACCTGCACAGAGTAAAAATGGCAGCACTGATTGGATAGAGTGAGGTAAACACCCCCAACTGGTTACCTCCCCTCTGTACCCTTACTGCAGACTGCTAGCAATTCATTCATAACTTCTAGTAGAAATAATAAAGGGATGGCACAACATAGAGCAATAAGAATAGATGCTCCATAATTTTTATTACATGGGGATGCATGAAGCTATTAAAATAGGCATGTCAGGAGTGGTGACAGGTGCTCTTTAAATGGGACTGAGCTGCCATGATCTGCACAGATTGCTCGCAATACCATAGATCTATCTATCTATCTATTTATCTATCTATCTATCTATCTATCTATCTATCTATCTATCTCATATCTATCTATCTATCTATCTATCTATCTATCTATCTATCTATCTATCTATCCAGCTATGTATCATCTATCTTTCCATCTGTCTCATAGCGTTCTATCTATCTATTTTCTTTTCTTTCTTTCTTTCTTTCTTTCTTTCTTTCTTTCTTTCTTTCTTTCTTTCTTTCTTTCTTTCTTTCTTTCTTTCTTTCTTTCTTTCTTTCTTTCTTTCTTTCTTTCTTTCTTTCTTTCTTCTTTCCAAAGGAAGTTGCAGTTGATTGCCCTTATCACTTACATATGTCTTTACAGTGGAAATGTAATATTATATGCAGCCATTCAGATGTCCACGTCTGCCAGTATAAGAATGGGTGTGTATTAGTGGCTCTCGGGGTCCCCTTTTATGACATCCATAAGATAAGCCTTAAGCACTGAGGTTCTCCTGAGAAAGCAAAGAATGTTGCCTCTCATCTGCACTGCTCATTTAATGCATTTCATGTCTAGAGAATGTTACATGGAATTATCTATTAATTAGATTCTAAGCAGTTGGAGGCAGCGATCGTCTCACATCACCTCACTGCGGGTGGACTCACATCACCAGATTCTAAAATAGACTGCACTTTCATGAACTCACCGAGTATTACAAGCAGCATGGCATTGCTGGAGGCGACGCGTTCTCTTGGTGTCATTCTTCTGATTCCTTTGATAGCATTATGCTGTTTATCTGATACCAAATAATTATTAGGGATATTTTTACATATTATGAAGATTTGAGCTCCCGCACTTTCGATGTTTCCTTGTCGGACCAAAGCTTTGTGTTAAGCAGGATGTGTGATCTCGCGGTCCCTGTGACAGAGAACACACACTTATTTGCATTCTCACGCTGGGTGTGTGTAATTCTCCAGTGTTTGATGAATATTTTTCTTTAAATGTGGTTGCTTCCAAAACGTTTGAAGATTAGAGCTACACAGCAAATCTGTTTTTTTTTAATGGACAACCAAAAAGATTGTGAAAATGATTTTACGGAACTAAAATCATTTGTTCCAATTTTAGCAAAATAAAAAATATATTATGAAAAACATATATGTAATGAATTACAAGTATGTCTTAGTAACAACAAATTGCACTAATAAATACTAATAATACTTTATAATAATAAATACTAATAATAAATTATAATAACACATACTAATAATAAATTATAATAATACATACTAATAATAAATTATAATAATACATACTAATAATAAATTATAATAATACATACTAATAATAAATTATAATGACACATACTAATAATAAATTATAATAATACACACTAATAATAAATTATAATAATACATACTAATAATAAGGTAACATCTCCAAAGTGGCTCCGGGGTTCTCCAGTACCTCAATACTGATGACTAGGTTTGAGTGAACCCATGGAAGTTCGGGTTCGCCGGGTTCGTCCGAACTTCAGGTCAAAGTTCGGGTTTGGAAGACGAACTTCACCCGAACTTCACCCCGAACCCGGAACCTATTAAAGTCAATGGGAACCAGAGCTTCACTTTATTATTTTCCATTATAACATGATTATAATTGAAAATAATAGCATTCTTAAGACAGAATGCTAAATAAAATGGCCATTCAGGGGTTAAAAATAACAAAGAAAAAACCTCACCTCATCCACTTGATCCCACAGTCGGTGTCCTCTTCTTTCTGCAGGACCTGCAAAAGGACTTGCAATTACATTACCGCGCTCACCACGTGGTAAGCGTGGTGACGTCATTGCAGGTCCTGCAGAAAGAAGAAAGAAGAGGATACCGGCTGCACGATCAAGTGGATGAGGTGAGGTTTTATTATTATTATTATTATTATTATTATTATTATTATTATTATTTTTAAGCCCTGAATGGTCATTTTATTTAGCATTCTGTCTTAAGAATGCTATTATTTTTCATTATAACATGGTTATAGCGTAAAATTATAAAATCACCCGAACACCGAACCCAAACTTTAGTGAAAAGCCCGGGTTTGGGTCTGGGTACCCAAACTCACAAAGTTTGATACAAACCCAAATTTTGCAGTTTGGGTTCGTTCATCTCTACTGATGACCAATACTTTGGATATTAGATCTGTGGGTGCCTGATACCCGCCATCCCTACTAGTGTTGAGCAAATTGAAGTTCACAAAGTAGATTTTTATCTGAATTTCATGGCAAATTTGATTTGCAACAAAGGTGAATTTCCTAGTGCTTCGTGGTAACAAATCAATTTTTCTGTGAAATGGGGAATTAAAAATCATACTCGTAAACAACAGTGTTTGTTAACTGTGGAGCAAATTCCAGCAAGGAAAGATTGAAAAAAAAAATCCCCTCATGATAAATCTCTTGTCATACTACCATTCTCCACTAGGTGGAATGGAAATGGGGTGGTGCTATCTGACTGTGCAGCCAGCTCCATTCTCTTGATTCTGGCTGGCTGCATTTTCCTTGAACAGAGTGTGGACTGTATGCTACTGTGCAGGTAAAAACAGTAAAGGGCATGGGCATACCTAAATCTCATCACCCAAAAAAAGTCATGTTTCACTTCACCCACTTTAACAGAGGTCTTTGTCAGAAGTGGAATCAATGTATTTTTGTAATACAATATTGTTCACTGTATTTATACCTGGTATAAATACACTGAAAAAGCTCCACCAATCCTGTTCATACAATAAAGGATAAAACTGTCTGCCTGCAACAACCACTAGAGGGAGCTTAGGGCATAGGAATTTGTGAAGCTGCAATTGAACTTAATGAAAGCTGTAAAATTCTGCAAAGACTGCACTCCCTCCAGTGGCAATGGCCAGAAATGCCATGGATTTATATAGGAGACAGAGGAAAAAGTTCAGGACCACACCTGGGCCCCATAGCAGTCCCTTGGTTTTGCTTAATAGTAGGTACACCACTGGTGAAGGAGATGCAAAGTTACAGTAAATCATCTCTGACTTACCTTCACTCACAGGTTTAGTAGGGGGACACCTTTAGAGGTTGAACACCCATGATCATACAGTGATGAGATGAAGAAATACTTCATAATTTTATAAAATGAATAGACCTCTTTAAAGGGGATATCCAATATCATAAACTCCCCCCTTACCCCACTCCACACTCCCTGAGCTGCTCCTGGTCACCAAAGTGCAACTGTTGCTTCTCCCTGTGCACCGATGAAAACATCCAGTGTTGGGGGGGACCAACCAATGGCAGAGGGGGACGAGCCTCCCTAGCGTCACCGGCTATGCTAGGGAGGGTCGTCTCTGTCCCCACCTGCCATTGGTTTTCCCCTAGCCCCCCTCCCCCGACACTGGATGTTTTCATCGATGCACAGGGAGAAGCAACAGCTGCGGTGCAGGGACCAGGAACGGCACAGGGAGCGGGGAGCAGGGTAAGTATATCCCCTGTGAGGGGCCGGGGGGTTGTTTATGATATTGTATAACTCCTTTAAAGGGGTATATTCATCGTATAAAGTGATGAAGTATTTCTTCATTTCATCACTTTATGAATGAGTGTCCAACCTCAGGGACCTCCACTAAACCTGAGAATGAAGGTAATTCAGAGATGATTTACTGTAACTTTGCATCTCCTTCCCTAGTTGTGTACCTACTATTAAGGAAAACCAAGGGACTTCTATGGGGACCCGGTGTGGTCTTGAACTTTTTCTTCTGTCCCCCATATAAATTCATGGCATTTCTGGCTGTTTCCACTGGGGAGCGGGGCAAGTATACTCCCTGTGAGGGGCCCAGAACATGGGAAGACAGTTTGTGTTATTGGATAACCCCTTTAAGTTTGCCTTTTAAAGTGATGTTATGCCTAACTTTATAATTATACCCTCGTGAGGAAAGGGTAAGACCCATAAATATTTATTTATTTAGTCATTTATTTATTTATTTATTCTCATTTTCTTTAAACACCTTGAATCATGGATCTGGTTCCAAGATGTCTTAAAATGGCCTGGAAAATAAAATCAATTAAAAAACATTTCTCCTCAGTAGGGTAGTCCTTTTACTTTCCCTCTGAACGTTCCTCTTCGATCATTTCCTTGGCACAGACATTTTTTTTTCTGGTTTAACATTTCTCCTATTGACCCTTTTGCTCATGTCACTGTAGCATGTCTCGTCTCTTGAAGGGAACAAGTCATCCTGATTTATGAGAAATCTCTTCTGCCGCCACAATGCAATGTAAAATGAGAAGGCATACAGGGCTAAGTATATTCTTCAATGGCATTATTAGCGCCAAGGTGACTTGTTCATAGACCCGGGGAATCTTCAGTTATTATAACAGGCTGAGATGAATGTTTCTCTCAAACGTTGACAAGCCATCGAGTCCGAAACGTCCTCGTTTTTCAAAAAAGAAGCTCATCTGCCTTTGAAATTATAAACACACAGATGGATCTAATGTATGCCCCTAAAAGCCTGATAGATTCCGCATTTCCATTATATGTTGTAATATATGTGTTGTGAAGTTATCTAACAAATGGGAACTTTAATAGTCTCTAGTATTTCATTTCATCCGAATGCCGGGGAGATTAGCATATTACACCTTTCAAGTGTAGTGAGGCATGAGTGTTACTTTATTATTAATGCCTGCTCGAGCTGACTTGGCGTTTTATTACCTACCATATTCTGATCTGCTATTTTACAGAAAGAACCTTTAGATAACGCTTTATTTCTGTTGTTTTTTTATTATTTATATATTTTGCTGGTGTGGAATTAAAATGTTTTGACTTGGAAATTAATTTAGAAAATGTGAAATTTTGAAAACATTTCTTTTTAAATTTGATACTTTAAGGGCTTACAATGGTTTTTACCAGATATGCTCATGTAGTTGCTCACCTGATGTACATCTTCCCTGTGTTTTTATTTTTCGTTTTTTTTTTTTTTTTTAATTTGGACTCCCTTGACTCGTTTTCACCATGTAAGCCAATCCCTCTGGTGTGTTTCTATCCTGTATGTAGCACTTCCTGTTCCTGTATCCAACCAAACCCATGATGAACTTCTCCTTCCTCTGCCACAGCTACAGCACTGCCCCTAAAAATGCCCAGCTAGTTTATAGCTCCTCCCACCCAGCTTGTTACATAGACACTCCCCTATCAATGCCTTGCCCATGGAAATAACATCACAGGAAATACAGTAATAAAGAGCTGCATGGACATGGTTATGTGACCATAGCCCAGAATGAAAAGTTTTCCTACCTCTCCTCTATCCACAGAATTCAAGATAAGTTTATGATTGGTGGGGCTTCGACCTCTGGAGCCCCGACCAATCACCAGAACAGGGGCCAATTTTCACCTGTTCAAATGTAGCAGTACACAACTCCTTTGAACTCTATAGGATTGCCAAATCAGCTACTTCAAGCAGCTCCATTCAAACAAGGGAACAAGGGCCCCCATTCCCGTGATCAGCAGGGACCCTAGCAGTTGAACTATCACCATTCGTATAGATAGAAGATAAGTTGTTGTAATGGCTCAATCTCTTAAAGGAGGTGCCACATTTGGCTTGACACCGGAGACTTTTGACCAGATAAATTATAGCAGTAATTGTATAGCAGTATTATTGAAGTACACTGTTATTTAACTACTTTAGGGCTCGTTCACATCACCGTTCAGCCCTTCCGTTCTCCTGCTCCGTTTAGGAATCCGTCCTTTCCATTCTCCTATTCCTATAACGGAGCAGAAGAACGGAAGGGCTGAACGATGATGTGAACGAGCCCATATTTTAGCATTGTGCAGTAGTATTTAATTATCCATGGTGTGGCACTACTACTTAGGCACTGTATTGTGTATCATTTGTACAGTGGTGATGGCGTTATATGGTATTATTATTATTATTATTATTATTATTATTATTATTATTTAGGAAATGTTATTCTACAACATATGGAACTGATATTTAGGTATTATACCATATATCACTTATAATGAGACTGGTACTTGCCAGGCCTTAAAGGGAATCTGTCAGCAGTTTTGTACCTATAACACTGGCTTATCTGTTATATGTGCGCTTGGCATCTGAAGGCATCTGTGAAAAATGAATTTTTAATGTATGCAAATTAGCCTCTAGGACCAACGCGAGCATTGCCGTTACACTTAAAGGATCTGCTCTCTCTCTATAACTGCTGCGTCCTCTGCACTTTTATTGACAGGACCAGGCAGTGTAAACATCATGACACCTGACAGTTTCAGAGAGCAGAACATCTAGGTATAATGACAACATCCCCGTTGCTCCTAGAGGCTCATTTGCAAATATTAAAAATTCATTTTTCTCAGCAATGTGGGCACATGTGAACATGGGACTAACACAGATATCTTCAGCTGCCAAACACACATGTAACAGGTCAGCCAGTGTCATAGGTACAAAACTGCTGACAGATGTCCTTTAAGCTGTGTACATTCAGCTTAGAATAACCATTAGTGACCTATTGGTGTGCTATAATGTCCAGATGGAACAATTCTTTAAATCAATCTTTATTTTATAATTCTTTAAATGTTGCCATTTATTTGATAATCACAAAATTCTGTTTCAACATTATTGCTTGCTTTTAACTTTGTTACTGTGAAGTGTTTAGCTGTAAATGCATTTTCTCAGTTGTATTTACTTATGCTGAGAGCTATGGGGGTGGTGAGAAGGAGATTTGCTTCACTGTTCTGAATATTAATTTACAATATAATTGAGGATTACATTAAACCATTTGTACATTGTGCACCTATAAGGACACAATAGATTAGATACTGAGACTATTCTGTTTAAAATGTGACAATGTATTTTTGGCAAAAGTATAACTAAAGCGCAATCACTTTCAAAATATTCAAGAGGGATTAGTGTAACAAAGATAAAAGCTTTCCATAGGGATGTGAATGCAATCCTGACTCGTTTCCATAGTATACTGTATATCATGAATACAGGATCCATACAGAAGCACATAGAAAGGGATAAAACATCTCATTTCCACCTCTCCACATGAGGGGCAAATTAATTTAAAGGCAATGTATATCGGTGGGGGCATTTTTTAATGATTTCATTTTACACATTTTGGGCTAAATATATATTTTTTTCAATTGCTCTTTATTAAAAGAAAACTGTTAAGTTGTTTTCTGAGATACAAGGTGTATGTTTTCAGACTCAGTTTCTGTTTTCTTTGAATCACGTCATCTGACGACTCATGTGTAGCTTTTACCTGCGATCTCCTGACATCAAAACCACTTATTTAAGCCATATTCTTATCAGTTTGGTAAGAATTGAGCTATAATAAGTGTTTATAATATCACAAGATCAGAGGTAAGGGTGCATTCACATCACCGTTTAGCTTTCTTTTGTACAAAAAAACTGATCCTGTTGCATCAGTTGTCATCCGTTTGAGCCATTTCTGTCTGAGATCCATTTTTCCAGATGGGAAAAAAAAAGACCTACAGGCAGTACTTTTTTTGCTGTCTAAAAAAATGGATCTCAGATGGAAATTATTCAAACGTGTGACAACTGATTCAAAAGGATCCTTTTTTTTTTACTGGATCCTATGAAAAAAACAGAACCTATGCAATCCTATGCATAAAGGCTCATTCACATGACTGTATTAATGAGTCTGCATCCGTTCCGCAATTTGGCGAAATGGGTGTGGACCCACTCATTTGAATGAGGCTGCAAAAGATGCGGACAGCATACTTCCGTTCTGCTGCTCCACAAAAAAATGTAGAGTGTGTCCTATTCTTGTCCGCAATAGTGTTGCTACCCTGGACTAGATAAGTCTAGTTTCACACGTGTAGCTGCCCTCTATGGCAGGCTGTTTCAGCATAAAACAGCCTGCTTGAGCTCTCTGGATCCGGCATTGCCAGATAATAACGTTTGCCCATGAGGTTTTGCAAAGATCCGGCCATTCCCCGGAAAATATGCCGATAATCGGCTAGACAAAAACAGCTGCACACATTATGCTGGAACAGCCTGCCGGAGAGGACAGCAGCAGGTGTGAAACTAGCCTTATCTTAGCTAGCATCTTTTATTACATGCTAAGGCTAATAATAATAACAATGAGATGACTCTGTTTACTTTGTCTCACTATACTCAACAAAGCTTAACAATCTGCAGAAAACAGAACATTTCAGCCTATGATTTGTGTTCCAGTGGCTAGTCTGATGACTGGAATATTACACACAATTTTTAGACACTACAGAAGGACATATGTGTCTTTTGGCAGCTTTAATAAGTAGAATAATTAATAAATAATGGTAATTACATTCCCACAAAGAGATAGAGTCAAATATTTTTATAGATACTCAGGAGTGGTAGTATAGCTGTGTGCATGCCTGCTGTATGTGTATCTAGTATCTAGTCTACTAGTCTACTTATCTAGTCCTCTATAAGTACAATAGAGCTGGCATATTTTCATTACAATGTTTTAATATATATAATGATAAATTTCATGTATATAAAAAACATTGATATAGCTCTATTTACTTTGCCTCAGTCTGTACAGCAAAGCTTAAATAATGATAGGAAGTAGCCAGTTGTTTATAAATGTAATATTACTACAGGTTCTTTCATGTATGGTCACAGAAAACACCTTTTATTAAATGCTTAATAAAATCCTGGTAATATTTAAGTTTTACATTCCTATATGCAAAAAAAATTGCTTCTGTCTTTAAATGTGGCTTCTCCCTTGGAACTTTGGATCTGCAAAAGCAGAATACATATCACCTGGGTTAAAAGGGTTGTCCTGCCATTTATATTGATGACTTATTGTCAGGGTAGGTTATCAATATCTGATCAGCGAGAGGCCGACACCCGGGCATTTCTGCCGATCAGCTGTTTGAAGAGGAGGCTTCTGGGTCATTACACTACGCGCTGTCTCGTGTGGTGATGCAAAGTAGTGTAATTACAAGTACTCACTCCATTCAGTTGAATGGATGGAGTACTTGTATTACACTAAATCTTCGTGACAAAGTTCAAAGGGCATGGTGGGTGTCGGACCCCCGCCAATAATGTAATGATGACCTATCCTGAAGCTAGGTCATCAATATAAACTTCAGGACAACCCCTTTAAAGGACACTGTGTTGTCGGCTTGCTAGCATAGATGCTCCCAGGTCCTGGAGCTGTGTAAATTAGAAAAAAATTCCAACACTGCGGTAAACATACATAGTTTCATTCAGTCCATTTAAAAATCAAAAGTTCAGCAGAAAAAAAACACGTTTTGTGCTTTGTAGTGCTATATGGTGCACAATGTGTAGGAATTGTTTTGTTGTTGTAGATGACCTTTGGATTTTAATATAGACTGAAAAAAGTTAGAAATTTTTATACTTTAACATTTTTTTTTTACCAATTTACTTCCTTTAAACTTTGTACTAGCAATGACATAACAAAGTCCTAAAAGGTTGAAAAACTTCAGTATATATTATCTATACAGATGTCAGGGTGATATTTTGTAAAGGTGATGCAGCAAAATAAGAAAGGAAAATATTTCAAGACCGGAGACCAATGTGAGACGAAATAAATCAAGATAAGATGTATCCTTTTCTATGTCGTACATTTCTCAAACTTTCCAACTATGTGATAAATGTCACTGCAATTTATGATTTTGGTTTATGCTGCTTTTGGGGAGGATATTAAAGGGAAAGGGCAGTGAATTAATTACTATGGTCAGAGCCAGCAATGCTAAATGTAGAAGTGTGACATTACTGCAAGACTGGAAGAGGTAAAAGGGGAAGAAGCGCTCTGACGTATCTCATTGTATGTCCTTTAGCTTGCAGTCAATTGTTTCTTTCATAAGATCTATGATCTACACAAAAGTAAAATGTTCCCAATCCCAAATGTATTATACATGTTAGTGGCCAAATTAAAAATATTATTTAAAGTCACAGTACATCCTGTAGTGCAGCTAATGCTCAGCTAGACAAATAATAAAAATCTCCAATTTACGTTAATAATCTACATAAAAATTGAACATATCTGTCAACTAACTTGTGCTAATTATTGTTTATTGGTCTTCAGTTACGTTTTTTCCTCTTGGCTCGATATATCTTGATTTGGGGAAAAAACAATTTTGTGATACTCTGTAAGGAGATGCTTATGCTGTATATATGTGTTACCCAATGGTTGAGATGTGAATTGCTGCAGGTTTTGCTATGATGTCACAAAAATGTACCAGATTTGTATCATGAAAAATTGGAATGCTTAAAAAATAATGTCAAAAAGTAAGGGTAGACAATAGACATATCTATAGATCATGTCAGCTTCTTTAGTCACCCACAAAGCCAAAGCTATGCTAACAGCTTTCCAATTGCTGACTGAAATCGTTCAGCTCTAAAACAGCCCTAAATAACTAGTTAGAGGTAACGAGAAACAAGTTGCTAAAACTTTGAGTCAGGTTCAATTTGGCCAAATTGGTCAACCTATTCGATTCAGGTACAAATCAATTCTACCTGACTCAAAAGTGTGCCCATTGACCTAAAAATATGTGTAGTATACTATGAGGACTTTGAGAACTCATATTTTTTCTCTCTTTTTGAAATTTTTTAGTTTCTCTCAGTTTCCAAAATTAATCAAATCACCAAAAATTCAGATTTAGACCCACCTCAAAGTTGGTTCACTCATCTTTAGTTAGAAATTTAGTTTACGTTACTGTACTGCATTTTGGCAAAAGAAAGCCAGCAGCAGTTCCAACAGTTTAGCTCTGGATTCGAAAGGAGAAAATCATTTTCTGAAGCTCAAAATCACTGTCAGGACCATAAGGCCAGTTTCATAGGACCGTAGCATGGTCAGAATTTAGTGTTTGAACTACAGCCAATACTTTACCTCATTTTGTAGGCTAGAGTACTTCTATAATTAGGCATCCAGTTGGTCATCACTCAACACGCCTTACAGAATTTGATAGAAAATACATTGGTATGCCGCTGCATAAAATCAGAGGTACAGCACTTCGCCATAGACTTAAAAGGGTCTTCCAAGAGTTTCTAACTGATCGGTGGGGGTCCGACCCCTGCCGATCAGCTGTTTGATGAAGCCGAGTGACAATACATTTGTGTGTCGTATGGCCTAGGAGCAGCTCAGTCCCATAGAAATGAATGGGGTTGAGGTTCAAAACCAAGCGCAGCTGCTATACAATGTACGGCATTGTGCTTGGTGACCTGACAGAAGGCAGCAGTGCTCATAGGAGGCACATGGAATTACAGTATGGTTCCATGCAACATATGGGGAATTTATTAGAGATGAGCGAGCACTAAAATGCTCGGGTGCTCGTTATTCGAGACGAACTTTTCCGGATGCTCGGGTGCTTGTTTCAAGTAACGAACCCCATTGCAGTCAATGGGAGACTCGAGCATTTTTTGCAGGGGACCAAGGCTCTGCCTAGGGAAGGATGGTTGAAAACCTGGAAACCTCAGAAAATGATGGAAACACCACGGAAATGGACAGGAAACAGCAGGGGCAGCATGCATGGATGCCTCTGA
This sequence comes from Rhinella marina, assembly GCA_900303285.1. Classification (NCBI taxonomy): domain Eukaryota; kingdom Metazoa; phylum Chordata; class Amphibia; order Anura; family Bufonidae; genus Rhinella; species Rhinella marina. The sequence continues at coordinate 60,497 of ONZH01014593.1, forward strand.
GGCTGTCTAATCCCACCATTACCCCAAATTCTCCTGCAACAGCCTGGTGGTTACCCTCATGTCAATTGTGTTCACCCAGACCAAGAAAGGCGAGGCACATGCCCATCACATGTTAAGGAAGCACCCAACTAGGTGCAACGAACGTCCATCACCCATGCCCATGCTGGCACTGCTCTCCTATCCCCAGCCACACGATGCAGGCATAAGCCTGACACAGCATGGCGGTGACACCAACAAGTGACCAAGTTAGATGAGGTAGCAGGTGAGCCACCCAAAAATTTAGCCTGACGCAGCATGGTGGTGACAACACAGTGACCGAGTTAGACTGAGGTAGCAGGAGGTGAAGCACGGATGGTAATTCGAAGGAGGAGGAGGAGGGGTTGGAGGAAGAGGCATAGTAAGTCTGAGAAACCATGACCGAGGTAGGCCCCGCAATCCTTCAAGTGGGCAGTACTTGAGCGGCCCCAGGGTCAGACTCGGTCAGAGTGAGCGAGCTACACGACGGTAGCAGGTAGAGCACATAAAAAATTTAGCGTCGCCCTGTATGGCTGTGACTACACATTGACCGAGCTACACGACGGTAGCAGGTAGAGCACAGGAAAAATTTAGCGTGGCCCTGTATGGCTGTGACTACACATTGACCGAGCTACACGACGGTAGCAGGTAGAGCACAGGAGAAATTTAGCGTGGCTCTGTATAGCTGTGGCTGTCAATTTAAGTACGGTTGTCAACTATGAAATTGATCAAGTGGGGCATGTGTTGTATGTATTCTTCTCAGTTTAATACCGTATACGTCACCTATCCGGAAAAATCGTTTGGAGAGATAGAAAGAGAGGGAAAAGACATATTTTTAAAAGTGACGTTTAGAATAGATCAGTTAAAGAGAAAGAAAGGATTTTATGAAATGGATTTGTATCACTGAGAGCAAAAAAACGTATTTTTTTACGTGACGTACAGTATGGGTCACCTGGACAGAAAATACGGATTGTGGTTTGTGGTGACTGGCCAGCTGAACTGTGACACACAGAATGGTTCCACACAGCTGTATGAAATGGATTTGTATCACTGAGATTAAAAAAAAAACAAAAAAAACAAAGTTTTTTTTTTTTTTTACGTGACGTGCAGAATATATCAGAGAGCTGTATGAAATGGATTTGTATCACTGAGAGCAAACAAAAGGATTTTGTACTGTGACTTCCACTATCTATCAGTTAGACAGAAAAAAATCTTCTGCAGACTATGCCTATTTTAATGAAACACAAAAAAATGTCCCACTTAGCTGTTTGAAATGGATGTGTGTCACTGAGAGCCAAAAAATAAACTTTTCCAGTCTCCCTTCAAAATGCTGCAAATATGGCAGTAGCTGCACTACTAGTGCCAACAAGCCCAGCCACAAGCAGATAAACAAAACGGGTCTTGTAGCCCTAACAAGGGCTGTTGGGTTCTTTTAGAATCACTCCTGCCTAACACAAATCTAGTAGAACACCCTAACACTCTCCCTGTATCACACTGCTGATCTATCCCTAACGGCATCCAGGCAGTGACTGAGCCGGGCACTGTGGGCAGTCACTAGTATATTCCAGGGTCACTTGATCAGGCCAGCCAACCCCTGCTATTGACATGTAAGGACCCCACATGATGCTGGGTGTAGCGCAGAGTCTCCTGGCTTGTGATTGGCGGAGTTTATAGCTGCCAAAAATTCAAAAGGCGGGAGATGCCATTTCCTCGAGCATGGCGAGATACTCGTCCGAGTAGCAAGCACTTACGAGTACCCTAATACTCGAACGAGTATCAAGCTCGGATGAGTATGCTCGCTCATCATTAGAATTTATCATTCCCACTACACCGGTTTTTTGGTGGAAGAAAGTCACAAACACTGTGTTTGTGATTTCTTTTAACACTACTTACGCTAAAGATTATGCTCAAGTGGTATTTCTCCATCAACCTCATCAGTTTCCTCCAAAAGGGAGTGTGGTGAGGGCAGGGAGGGGCAAGGCCATCAGAGGCTGACATAGATTTAATTTTAGGTACATTTACTGCTGGAGATGTGCTTTACACCTGATCATAAATTAGGCTCATCTTTCAGCAGCACAGGGAAGATCATGGACTGGACTGGACTGGACTGGCGTAAAGTGCTGGTCTATAAATTCTTCCCCATGAGCATGCCCTCACTGTCAAAAAGCATATGATGCAGAAACTCTTCCTTACCAGAATCTACAGTCTAGACTCTTAATAGCGATCCCCAAAACCTGCAACAGCAACTACTATATCATATTGTACACCAGTAGTTATAAAAATGCAAAAATAATACAACTATGTATAAAAAATGGAAGTTACTATTATTATTGCTATTTTTGCATGCTAAAAGGGTTAATGTGAGCTCCTTATCTTCCTAGAATAGCTTTTGTGATTTTGTGTGACAGCTGCAAAATCTGTCTCTTTTGAATCAAGTCTTTTTTTTTTCCTGTTTTGTTCCCTTAATTTTTACAAATCACAACCTGCACTTTCTAATAATAGTTATTGCGCAGGCAAGAAAGGTGCTGAAATTCAGGATTTTCTTTTTCCTTACCTTTAGAATTTTACTTTTAGTCATGTTGTACATTGGTTTTGTCAGCTGCCACAATATAATCACCCTGCTACAGTGTGGGAGGGGGGATGTGGATGAGAAAATAATATCCTAGAAACTTTCTAACCAGTTGTGTATTGTTGTGATGTAATGTATGGTGCATTGAATGAATGCATTGTATGGTAGAATTGCTGACGATTTTCATTACATTTCACAGAAAGGTATTAAAATTCAGACTCTTTTAAAGTAGATTTTTCATAGTGTTTTGGGGTTCAGTAGTTTTTAGAAGTGGTTTGCTTAGTTTGGACGCCCAATGATTGCAATGGGTCCTGGTGTTAACTAGAGAAGAGCGAATCTATTCGCTGCTTCGTAGATTCGTATCGAATCTTAGGATTTTTCAGCTACGAAGCAAATCCGAATATTAGGTGATTCGCTTTGCTTTTGTACGCATCCGCTACGTAGTGTGTCCTATAAATTATACGCTATTCTACGTATAATTTAGTTACTCTATCAGCGATGCAGACTTTTCCCTGGTAGTTACTCCATACGCTGTTGCATACGAATTCAATTCAGCGATGCAGACTCCTCCCTGGTAGTTCCGCCCCTTTCTCCAGGGTGGGAGGATGACGAGGCTACTCAGGAATTAAGTTGCGCATTCGTGCACCTCATCCCTTTTCCCCCTTTTCAGGTTATTTGGGGAGCCCCTTGAAAGAGGGTTTTTTAAGGAACCTTTGCTGCTTTTTTTTGACCCATTTGGATTACAATTTTGCCTATGTGGATTACAAATTGCGACTGAGTTTGGGACTCTGCTCCAGTTCTATGACAAGCGTCAGAAGAAGAGAGACTTAAACGTGTCCGTGAGCATACTAGGTAGGTGATATTTAAAATTTTTATATTATACCTATAATAATTTATTTGCACTATTTACCATATATATGTCTCGAATATTTGCTCTGCCTCTGAGGAGTGCACACCACGGCCTCTCCTCGCACGTGCCTACGTATTACGTAATCACTTAGACAATAGTACGCTGAGATTCGTAAGCTATTTGTACGCTCATGCATACGTCTTCTAAGAAGTTGCGTACATTTTGTAAATGAACCTTCGTTATTAGTGAGCGAATGTTCGCTAATAGCACATACTAACGTATATTTTGTACGCAAATACAACAAATCTATTCGTCGAATATACGAATTTTAGGAAAAGTTCGGTGAATGTTCGGCGAATAATTTTTTGAATGATTCGCTCATCTCTAGTGTTAACCCTCTTATCCCAAAACAATGAGCTGTACAGCCATGCACAGTCTTCCTTACTCCTGCTACCAATGCAAGCATTATATACATGGTGCCTGCTGAAGTTAAAGGCCTGTCCATGGAATGTACAGGTAAAATGAATCCTCCAGTGTTACATATTAATGTCAAGCATATAATGTGTATGAGGGTGTCCCAACTGTCTGATCACAAAAAATGTTAGGGAAAAGAGGGGTCACCCTATTGGATCTCAACATGGCCAATCCCTTTGTTGTCAGTGAAGATAAGTCGCTTCAAGCGGTGTCTAGATGTGGCCGATTCCATGTTTTCAATTGAGAACACATGCATGCATAAGCATAAAGGGATCAGGGGAAATAACTGTTGGCCAAGCAACCATTTGGCCAACAGCTGTACATAGGTACTTAGCTAACATAGCTAAAAAAAATACATCAATCCGGTAAGTTCAACCGAGGATAGGTGGGGATGTGAATAATCGAAAGTGCATGGCCAGATTAATGCTACTTAACTGTCACGGACGTTCCCGCGACAGTGAGTGGCAGATCTTTGAGGCTGGCAACACATGATTTGATTTGACATGTTTACCTTGTGGATCAGTAGGCGTCTGTAATGTTTGTGGTACTGGCCACACCCTTAGCTTCCAAGTGTTGCTTTTGAGGTCATTTAACTTTCCCTATTTATAGTTGCTTCCCCCACAATGCTGTGTGGTTTATAGCTTCTATTGGACTTGTGGATAGCTGGTGTTTGGATCTCTGCTCCTGTTGCTGCCAAAGCTTCTTTGAAGTTAAGTGTAACATTTCCTTTTGTCTTTTGTTTGACTCCTGCTCATCCTACCCTTTGGATGTACATGTTGTCTCATACCAGTCATTAGTACCAGGGTCCTATAGGGTTAGATAGGACTCTAAGTATTCCTTTGTATAAACTCATCTACCACTGGGATCTGTTCATACTGGTAGTTAGTTAGGACCTGGGTCAGGGTTTCTTTAGGAGGTTTCCATCTTTTCCCTAGTTACCAAGCCTTTTTTCCTTACTCCTTCCTTCTTATCTTCGGTGTGATGTTTCCCTCCCATACCTGAACGTGACAGTAACAGGTCATTTTTACTCTGGATAATGGAATTCAGAACCCTTTCCTATTAAAGGGTTGGCCTCTTTCTGGTTACTGTTGAACAAACTATTTCTAAGATGACACTTACTAATCCAGTCTTTGTTGAAAGTCTGTGCTATTTTCTAAATCTCATAAGGTATGTCACTTGTTTAGAGGTACTGTCCATAAGATGGCCACTGATGTGGTCATGTGACCAGGCAGATCAGATCACCTCCATGTGATGCCTCCTCCATTCAAACACACTGCATCTGCCATGTGTTTATATATATATATATATATATATATATATATATATATATGTTGTATAACTGCATAATACAGAGATATAATTTCTTATAGTCAGTGGACACTCAAGCTGAAATCACACAATTGTTGAATATGTTTGTGTCATCAGCAGATGCCACTGTTTGTAAATTATATGGATAGGTCTCCATGCTTCTTGGTTTTGTTGTTTTATTGCTGTTTTTTGTGCGTTTTTTTATACTTTGGAGTTTAAAGATACAGCGCTTTCACTGCAATATTCAGTGCCTCAAGCAATCTATAGACACTCAGTGCACGTTCAGATTCAAATAGATTAGTATATTAACAGTATCTACTCACTGATAGATAAGAAAGTCCCCTTGCACTGTACACCACTACAGAAACCTTTTCTTATTATACACAATAGCAACTCAATCTAATATTAAAGTAATATGTTTTGATATCTTCAAAGAATCTCATGTGCCTTATTTTGCTTTCTACTTGAGCCCCTTTTGTGTTTGATACCATACACAAAGAAAGAAAATTCAAGAATAATAAAATAAACGTTTATAAAAAATATATGATTTTTTTTTAAAGTCATTTCTAGCTAGACACCTTTTCTTATTTGATATATTGTACAGATAATAAATAAATCCGTACAGATAAAACTATTATAAAACACATAATAATGAGTACCGCTATAAATAGTTTCTTCTAAAAGAAACAAATGATTAATAGTAATAAATGTTTTTTTTTTTGTTTGTTTTTTTTGGGGTGTGTGACAATAATTGTTACATGTTTTGTAAGATTTACTTTTATTTGTGTATTAGAAAAAGGTGGTCAACTAGCTTTCCCTTTTGTCTCTGTGCTCTTTGCATTAAAACTATCAATACTTAACCATAAATTGATTTTTATCCAGATGCATTCAAGATGTACAAAGTACTGACAGAAACATTAATTGTAATAGTGTGTCAGATTATAGTTAACTTGACCTGGTTTTCATAAAATTACACTTTATTCAGTGCAGTGTAAAGCACTTACTCTTCTCTGTGGCACAATATGGATTTCTTAATATTCATAACCTGCCAACTTACCTTATCAACTAACCACTAACAGCTTTCTCCCTATGCACAGTATAGTGAGAAAGCTGTTAATTAGCCATGCAAGGGGAGACACATTACGATTTTTTTAACTGCTTCAAGTTAACCGGTTAGTGACATACTGCTATAATTAGGTTGTGTGTGACTACTTTATGCAGCTCCGATATAATGATAATACTGGGGCTTTCAGTGTAAAATGTGTGTTTTAATGTGAATTCAAAGATTCAATAATAGATATGCTTACACAAGTTAAGGGAATAAATATAATTACTTAATATAATAAAAATATACAAACAACTCATATTCCTAGTAAAAAAACAATCACTCTGACCTTTAATTACTGGGTAGGCTCTTCTTGGCTGTCTGGTGGACGCAGTCTCTAACCAACACTCTTATCGACCATCTTAGCAGTGCAAAGTCCAATAGCCAACACCTAGACATGGTGGAATACATGAGGTAGTATTCTGACATCTTTCCTTACAAAGGAGCTTAAAGATTTTTGTTAATGCACAAAACGTTATGCCTTATGGCTTCTCCTGCTTAATCCAGTGTTCAGAAAGCATGCCCATGAGGTAATCACTCAGGAATGCAGTCTTCATGGCACAGTGGGGGTCTTGTATATGCTGACTACCTAAACCGAATAACTACATTCAAGGAATATAAAAGAAAATATAATAATTAAAGGAGAAATAATCAGTTCTTAATTTAAAAAAATACCATTCTGACACCATGTGCAAAAAGGAAAGCATATTATGCTCTATTTTTGTAGCCATCCCTTTTATGTATTATTGCTTATTGTATTACTAGAAGCATTTGGTTATGGATACCTTTGACATGGAAAGACAAGATTTTACTGGATATATGTTAGTGGGTACTTTGAATTTAAAACGTTGGACTAAATTTCAATCTACAAGCTTCACTCCTTCATTAATATTTAGAAACCCAACTCCTAGACTTTACTCATGTAGTGATATCTCTCCCAGTGAAACATGCTGTGTTCCAGGATGCTGATGTCTTCTCCTGCAACCTGCCATATAAACTTCTCTCCCTCTCTACATTCTGTGTGGATCTTCTCCCCCATTTACACACACATACACCAATTTGCTGCCAGATACAACAATCTATTGTGTTCTACTTGTGGGGTAGCTTCCCTATTAGCACAGAGGTGCTGGATGGGATGGCTTACAGCTTAAATCTATAGTGGCTGAAGAGTTACTGAATACAGTGAAGAGGTCTAACAGCATAGACAGGCAGGAGAGTGTCAGTAACATATGGGCAGTCAATGGTACCAAATCAGGATTTAGCCAAAAAGCTAATATCATAATAGGTTAAACAGTATAAGAACAGCAGGTAACGGACATAGTCCCAGAAGCAAACAAGGGTCATAACTCATAGGAACCAAACAAATCTTGACTGAAACACTGACAAGATAATCAATAAATCACCTGTAGACTTTACCTATTTGCCTTCTGCTGGCTATTAGCACCAGTGCAGCCATAATGACTATGCTTATTTACCCTATCTTAACCATTAATAAAGGAATGGACATGACATCCTCTCCTTTTTGCTATCTCTAACACTTAGAGGAGGGAGGGAAAGAGCAAGAAGAGCCATCATAAACAGGTGAAGACATCTGGAAAACGTAATGGTGGGACATTTTTCATGAAGACTAATTAGAAAATTACTTTATTTGCATATAGGAAGCATATGTGCAATAAAAAAAAAAAATAATAATAATAAGTTGAAATGTGTCCATAGCCTAGTTTATAACAGTAGTGAAAAATTTTAGAGAAAACGGTATATCTTGATCATACTGTGGATATGATCACATAGTTATATTTTGTATCATTTCCTTTTTGATGGACAGGCAGTTCTATTTGATGATTTCAAACAAATTCCACAGAATATGGCTGTGTATTATATGAGATAAGCTGTAGATGTAGATGTGCTACTTTAAATATCTATTACATTACAAAAAAGATCCATTCAACCTTTGTAATACCAGCGGGAGCTTTGGAAGATTAAGACATGGTAACATAGAGGCGACTGAGGTAGAATCCCCATTAAATTTGCAATCTCACTGAACTATTCTTCTTATACCATTCAAACTGCATATTTATAGATTCATAGTTTACAATATACCGCAGTCCCTTTTGACCACCAGTAATGATATATTTATATATCTTTATTTATTTTTTTCTTTGATTTATTCTTGCAGTATGGAAAAGAACAACCTTGCATTTCAACACTGCTTTATTTCAGGTCAATTATTTATAAGCTGATTATTATATTTATATGTACAGTATATGTACTCTAAAAGAGAGCACCAAATTTCCTACATAGACATATAAAAAAGTAAAATAGTTTATTGTATGTCAACTAGCAAATAGGGTATATACAGTATATATTACAACTAAGTTACTAATAAAATATACAGTAATTATTTCTTTCAATAAACCAAAACAATTAAATTGACAACGATGAATAAAGATACTATGTACTCTAATAATAATAATATTAACAAAGTATCCTCGATTTTGGTGAAATACTAAAACAATTGTAATAAAAAAATATATATGTTTGAAGAAGTACCCCTGTCTAGGATACTGTATGCCTTCTATTTCAGGTGAAGATCTCAACTCTGAGACCCACTCTTATCTCAAGAACAAAACCCCCAAAGTATAAATAGAGCAGCCATACATGTGTGGCCATTGTCCGTTCACCACTATGGGAGTTTTGAAAATAGCTGAGCACTGGCTCGGGTATTTCTAGCAGTCCTACAGTGGTGAACAGAGAGGTGCATGTCCGATGTAGTCTCCATTCACCAGTTCTAGAAGTAACTGAGTTTACTTGTTTGGCTATTTTTCAAACTCCCATGTGCAGTGTGCTCTCTTTCACTTTGGGGGACCCATTCTGGAACTCTATGCCATCAATGCCTGAGATGGGAATGCCACTTTAAAGGGGTTCTCCAGGAATTAATAAAATTAAAATACATAAATATTACTTCATTATAAATATATTCCCAAATACCTTCATTAGTTATAATGGTTTGTTTTTATGAGGGAACAATCATCAGAGGAAAAAAATGGCTGCCGTCCTATTAGTACACTCAAAATCTGTCCTAATCACACAGGAAGACAAGTTACTTCATAACCCTGAGCTACCTCAGTGTTGTTAAGTAACTTGTCCTACTGAGTGATTAGGACAGGTTCTGGTTGTACTAATAGGATGGCAGCCATTTTATTTCCCATGATGATTGCTATCCTGACAAAAACAAACCATTATAACTAATGAAAGGTATTTGGGAATATATTTATAACAAAGAAATAAATTAACAATAAAGTAATAAAACATAATCCCCAGAGAACCCCTTTAAGGAAATAATTTTCCATTCCATCTACTTCCTACACATTAATTATATCTTAATTTAATCTTTTAGAAAGAACCTGTTCAGCTCAGAAGTCATCTCTGAGCGAAACTTTTTAAAGAAATTATAACAGGTTTTTATCTAGAACATTTATAATGCATTCCATACAGTATGATAGCACAGTTCATTTCTTATTAGTTATGATTGATAATCAATGCTCAAAAGCCGTGATTATTTATTTAAAAAAAAGTACTCTTTATTTTCATGATAAAACATAAATTCAAAATGTGGGGTTCAAATAAAAATTAGAAAATGAAATGATAGTGAATATTTAGAAAAACAATTCTTAATTACTTCTAAATAAAATGACTTCAAATATTATTTAATAATTATTCTACAATGATTCAGAAATGATTTTCCAAAAGCTTCTTCCTTCCATTTACAGACCCAGTAAGAGAGGAGTGCAGTGGTAGTACATGTATATGCCACACACAGATTATTAAACAATCATCCATTCAACTAGCCTGTCATGAAAATGTCATTACCCAAATGAAAATATTTTAAATGTCAGGCTTAACAAGCTGCTTGGACTGCCAACTGCTTAAAATTCTTTTCTTTCCCTTTACTGCGTCCTTGGAAATTACAATATGTGAAATATTCATTTTGTAGAATAACTGGAGCCAAACAGTTATTTAGAAATATAATTTGAACCTATTAGCAGATTCAGTAACATTTCTTTAATCCATAAATGCAAACCATTCTACATTCCTTAGAATTTTCTCAAAAAGGGGAAAACCTTCAGGGAGAACAAGTAGGTCTCCCATTAGATCAAGAGTCTGCCTGGCTAGCGTGCCAAGCCACTGACTGCATGGTACTAAATGTTTTCATGGTATCTTCTCTGCTGATAATAGTACCAGGGGAGAGTGTGTATGACATGTGAAAAGACAGAGATGTTACTTGTAGCTCCTTTTCTCCGAATCTATAATTGTCCCTCTCTTTATCTCTTTGCTCGTTGTTCTACACCTCTTGGTTGACTGTTCTACATCCTGTGGTTGGCTGCTCTACACCATTTAATTGTCTGCTGTATACCTCTTTACTTGCTGATATAAGTATCTTTGTTGGCTGCTCTACACCTCTTTGCTGGCTGCTCTACATCTCTTGGTTTGCTGCTGTACACCGTGTGGTTGGCTATTCTACACCTCTTTGCTTGCTGCTATACACCTCTTGGTTTGCTGCTGTATACCGTGTGGTTGGCTATTCTACACCTATTTGCTTGCTGCTATACACCTCTTTGTTGGCTGCCCTACACCTCTTGGCTGGCTGCTCTACACCTCTAGACTTGCTGCTTCACTTTGTTGGCTACTTATCATTCCCTCTTTCTTTAATGCTTGATAATGGAGATTATATTAGTCTTTTCTTTAATTGCATATTGGCTAACTGTTAACTGGTGCGATATTTAGATTGCATTAATGGTGTGAATGCTAAATTATGGGGGCACTATATGATTGGCAAAGCTAATGAGAAAACTCTGGGGTGTACGCTGTTTAGGCATCAATAATTGAGAACTTTCTCTTTATAAGGCTGCTCTGGCACTGTTGATAGGTATTCTTCCTGACTGTTTGACAAGTATGAACAGTATATCATGCCTGCAATCTCCCTGATTTTATTATTTATTTATTTTATGCACTTATATACAGTAGCGCCACTATATTCTGCAGCGCTTTACAGACATTAGCATCAAGCTGTCCCCAACGGGGATCCCTGTTAGCAGTCTTCTGTAATTGAATCAAAACTTTAACCTATTTTTCCATAATATAGGGAAGTCTACAAAAATGGTAAAAAGCTCAATGTTAAATGGGTTTTCAAGGTTATTTGTGCCTCGACCTGGAATACCAGTCTAAAAATCTATTGCTCACTTGTTCCTTGCTATTCCACAGCCTGGTTCTCTTTACTGGTCTTCTAGCTTCCATCCATCCACTTCCACATGGACGAGGTCACATATGCCACTTGACAATGAGTGGTCTCAGCAGTGACATGCTCCTAAGCATCATGTCACTACTGGGTCATGAGCCGCTTGAGAACAAGTCAACACCAAGGCGAAACATTGGCTGAGTGGTACATATGACCCGTCAAGTAGAAACTTGGCAGACAGGGCAGGGAGCAAGGGATCAGAAATGGAGCAGATGGGTGCAGGTGAGTATAGCTTTTTTACAGATATTCCAAGCTAAGGTGCAAAAAAAAATCTAGAAATTAAACAGTAAGCAATAGTTATTTTTAATTGATCTAATTTCCTCTTTTTTCACTTTTTAAAAATCTGGGCAACTCCATAAAAGGATTCATTTTCTTTAGTGCTTAGCCCAAAGCTCTGTATTGACATTGTCAAAATACACATTTGCCCATGCGCTCAATGGAAATCATACTCCAGTCTTGTATCTCACACACTCATATGCCCTTGGGGTAATTTCATAGGAAGCCAATATATTGTACGCACATTTTTGTAGTGTGGGATTTAACTAGAGTACCTATTATCAGTAAAAGGAATAACATTTTTGGATACAATATACATACTTGATAGAAAGTAGGCATTGTTTCTGCTTCATTGTCTCACAACGTGCTTGATCATTAAAGTTGAGAATCAGATGCCTGTCAGCCATAAGGATGAATCGTATTTCTGTTGTCAGGAGATTAGCCGATGTTTTTGTTAATTATAGATGCCTGTGCATTGTGCTATTGCAATAGCTGAAAATAGAAAGTCTAAAAGTTCTAGGATGTAATTTATAAAAAAGGGAAGAATTACATTAAAGTTACAAATGATTCTACAACATTAGACACTTACCATAAATAACCATTGTATATATGCAGATATCCCACCTCGCTCCAAGACAGGTATTGGCCGCAAAAATGAAAATAATGTTCCGTCTCATAAAATCCTTCAGGCATCTTGCCTATTACAAATTCATTTAGGAAATTTTTCAATACTATTTTTATTCATAGATAGTTTCTATGTAAAGTTAATTTTTTAAACCGACTTCTTTGTGTTCTTCCTAAATTTTTTAGGGTTTTTTGTGGGTCCTCAGCGGGAGATCCATTCACCTCAAAAAGGAAAGTAAATTCTCCATCTCACATAATGTCCTTTAGGCACCTTGTCTGTTAAAAATGCACTTTGGGTAATTTCATAGAATGTTTTATTTATGGACGGTAAGTATGTAGAACGTGTTGGTCTTTTAGGAGCTCATCCAGCTTGGACAACCCCTTCAGATATTTTGAATCTTCCTATGAAATGTTTAGTGGTGCTCAGTTGGAGATCCACCATTTTTTTTAAATAATCATGTCCTACTAGGGTAAGTGACAAGCAGATACCTAACAAGCTTCAAGGGGGCCATTTATCAAATCAGATATGTCAGTTTTGTGGTGTCTAAAAAAGACACAAGTCATGGCAACTGTAATATTTGGTTGAATTTCTGACATGATGTTTAAGAGCTAAAAGTTAGATCAGAAATGGATTATGGAACAATTACTATGTGCAGCTTTTGAAAGAGTTGCACAAACGTTACAACATACATCCTGGTGTACTTCTACACCTAAAGGTGTAAACCACATTACACTCACACCAGATATATTATTAAGGTGCACCAGTTCATACATTTGGTGCAGGCACACAAAGCAAACCCACTTTCCACCTCAGGGACACCTATCTATCTTGAGAACGTGGGTCCCCTGAGCCCATTCAGTAAGACAATAAGACCTTGGTGCACTATGCTACCTTCATTCTTGGGTTCAGCAGAGGTCATAAAGGTTAGACCTTTACCAGTAATAAAGCATATCCCAGTGATATCCCAGCCACTTAAAAGGAAAAAAACCTGACTGTAATGCTGTAAAATAACAAAGGCAATAATACTACTTACTTTATAATAACTAGAGATGAGCGAGTAGTGAAATATTCGAAAGTTCGAAATTCGATTCGAATAGACCGCAAAATTCGACTATTCGACCGAATATCGAATCCCATTAAAGTCTATGGGAAAAAAATGCTCGCCACTTGGAAATCTCAATTCGACCACTTGGAGGTCACCAAGTCCACCCTGAAACCTCAGAAAAGGATGCCAACACTGCTGGAATGCAACTGGGACAGCAGGGGAAGCATGTCTGGGTGCATATAACGCGCCCAAGTCGCACTATTACGCCACTATCACAGCCTCTCAACAATACACTCCAAAGACAATCTAACCTCTCTGTAAAGTGAGACCATACAAGGAAACCTTCTTTTCTCTACATTGCCATGGACCCCAAGCCAAACTAGACAAAAAAGAAGATGAAATTCTGCACCCCTTAAAATCACGTTGCCTATGACAACCACAGATGGCATAGGCAAGGGGGAAAGCAAATAGACCCCACCCCTAATTGTCATTGTGTGTGTGTGTGAAATGTGGTCAGACATGTCTTCTTTAAAATGTAAAAACAACTCAAACACATGCAGAAGCCTTAAAATGCCCAAATTGTTGGCGCTAGAGATATCAGTGACCCGACCTGGCCCAGTGTCATGTCTAGCAGGTAAAGCAGTGGGGATGTGGAGGGATGCGTAGGACCGCAAAAGGCAGGAAGAGGCCGTGGGCTGGCCAGAGGCTCATGGAAAATTTTGTGGAGGCCCAAGAGGTGAGACGTCTTAAAAATTGTGTGGAGGCTAAAGAGGTGAGACTTCTTAAAAATTATGTGGAGGCCCAAGAGCTGAGACCTCTTAAAAATTATGTGGAGGCCCAAGAGGTGAGATCTCTTAAAAATTATGTGGAGGCCCAAGAGGTGAGACCTCTTAAACATTTTGTGGAGGCCCAAGAGGTGAGACCTCTTAAAAATTATGTGGAGGCCCAAGAGGTGAGACCCGTTAAAAATTGTGTGGAGGCTAAAGAGGTGAGACCTCTTAAAAATTGTTTGTAGGCCCAAGAGGTGAGACCTCTTAAAGATTTTGTGGAGGCCCAAGAGGTGAGACCTCTTAAAGATTTTGTGGAGGCCCAAGAGGTGAGACCTCTTAAAGATTTTGTGGAGGCCCAAGAGGTGAGACCTCTTTAAAATTATGTGGAGGCCCAAGAGGTGAGACCTGTTAAAAATTATGTGGAGGCCCAAGAGGTGACACCTCTTAAACATTTTGTGGAGGCCCAAGAGGTGAGACCTCTTAAAGATTTTGTGGAGGCCCAAGAGGTGAGACCTCTTAAAGATTTTGTGGAGGCCCAAGAGGTGAGACCTCTTAAAGATTTTGTGGAGGCCCAAGAGGTGAGACCTCTTAAAGATTTTGTGGAGGCCCAAGAGGTGAGACCTCTTTAAAATTATGTGGAGGCCCAAGAGGTGAGACCTCTTAAAGATTTTGTGGAGGCCCAAGAGGTGAGACCTCTTAAAGATTTTATGGAGGCCCAAGAGGTAAGACCTCTTAAAGATTTTGTGGAGGCCCAAGAGGTGAGACCTCTTTAAAATTATGTGGAGGCCCAAGAGGTGAGACCTGTTAAAAATTATGTGGAGGCCCAAGAGGTGAGACCTCTTAAAGATTTTGTGGAGGCCCAAGAGGTGAGACCTCTTAAAGATTTTGTGGAGGCCCAAGAGGTGAGACCTCTTAAACATTTTGTGCAGGCCCAAGAGGTGAGACCTCTTAAACAGTTTTGTGGAGGCCCAAGAGGTGAGACCTCTTAAAGATTTTGTGGAGGCCCAAGAGGTGAGACCTCTTAAAGATTTTGTGCAGGCCCAAGAGGTGAGACCTCTTAAAGATTTTGTGGAGGCCCAAGAGGTGAGACCTCTTAAAGATTTTGTGGAGGCCCAAGAGGTGAGACCTCTTTAAAATTATGTGGAGGCCCAGAGGTGAGACCTTAATTGGGCCAGGGACCTCTTAAAGATTTTGTGGAGGCCCAAGAGGTGAGACCTCTTAAAGATTTTGTGCAGGCCCAAGAGGTGAGACCTCTTAAAGATTTTGTGGAGGCCCAAGAGGTGAGACCTCTTAAAGATTTTGTGGAGGCCCAAGAGGTGAGACCTCTTTAAAATTATGTGGAGGCCCAAGAGGTGAGACCTCTTAAACATTTTGTGGAGGCCCAAGAGGTGAAACCTCTTAAAGATTATGTGAAGGCCCAAGAGGTGAGACCTCTTAAAGATTTTGTGGAGGCCCAAGAGGTGAGACCTCTTATAGATTTTATGGAGGCCCAAGAGGTGAGACCTCTTAAAGATTTTGTGGAGGCCCAAGAGGTGAGACCTCTTTAAAATTATGTGGAGGCCCAAGAGGTGAGACCTCTTAAAGATTTTGTGGAGGCCCAAGAGGTGAGACCTCTTAAAGATTTTATGGAGGCCCAAGAGGTGAGACCTCTTAAAGATTTTGTGGAGGCCCAAGAGGTGAGACCTCTTTAAAATTATGTGGAGGCCCAAGAGGTGAGACCTGTTAAAAATTATGTGGAGGCCCAAGAGGTGAGACCTCTTAAAGATTTTGTGGAGGCCCAAGAGGTGAGACCTCTTAAACATTTTGTGCAGGCCCAAGAGGTGAGACCTCTTAAACAGTTTTGTGCAGGCCCAAGAGGTGAGACCTCTTTAAAATTATGTGGAGGCCCAAGAGGTGAGACCTGTTAAAAATTATGTGGAGGCCCAAGAGGTGAAACCTGTTAAAAATTATGTGGAGGCCCAAGAGGTGAGACCTCTTAAACATTTTGTGGAGGCCCAAGAGGTGAAACCTCTTAAAGATTATGTGGAGGTCCAAGAGGTGAGACCTCTTAAAGATTTTGTGGAGGCCCAAGAGGTGAGACCTCTTAAAAATTATGTGGAGGCCCAAGAGGTGAGACCTCTTAAAAATTATGTGGAGGCCCTAGAGGTGAGACCTCTTAAAGATTTTGTGGAGGCCCAAGAGGTGAGACCTCTTAAAGATTTTGTGCAGGCCCAAGAGGTGAGACCTCTTAAAAATTATGTGGAGGCCCAAGAGGTGAGACCTCTTAAAAATTATGTGGAGGCCCAAGAGGTGAGACCTCTTAAACATTTTGTGCAGGCCCAAGAGGTGAGACCTCTTAAAAACTATGTGGAGGCCCAAGAGGTGAGACCTGTTAAAAATTATATGGAGGCCCAAGAGGTGAGACCTCTTAAACATTTTGTGCAGGCCCAAGAGGTGAGACCTCTTAAAAACTATGTGGAGGCCCAAGAGGTGAGACCTGTTAAAAATTATATGGAGGCCCAAGAGGTGAGACCTCTTAAACATTTTGTGGAGGCCCAAGAGGTGAGCCATAAATATATAAATTTTTCTTATTTACGGAGCAATTCTATGGCGGTTAAGGAGGAGGAGGAGGAGGTGGAGGAGGAAATGGCACTTCATACAGATGGCACTTCACTTTTGGCTGCTTTCCACGGTTGGAGAAGCAAAGTCCGGGTCAATCCACTTGCTGTTCATTTTGATTAGCGTCAGCCTGTCCGCACTTTCGGTTGACAGGCGGCTGCGCTTATCGGTTATAATGCCCCCGGCTGCGCTGAACACCCTTTCTGATAGCACGCTGGCGGCAGGGCAGGCAAGCACCTCCAAGGCGTACAGGGACAGTTCCAGCCACGTGTCCAACTTGGAGACCCAGTAAGTGTAGGACGCCGAGGGATCGGGGAGGACAGGGTTACGGTCTGCCAGGTACTCCCGCAACATCCGCCGATACTTGTCCCTCCTGCTGATAGCGGGCCCCGCAGTGATGGAAGTTGCACGAGGGGGTGCCATGAACGTGTCCCACACCTTGGAGAGTGTTCCCCTGGTGGCTGTGGGCCTGATGGATGTTGTGGGACTCTGGGAGACCCTCTCCTCTCTGCCGCCAGCGATGGTGGGTGGGAAAATCTCCATCATGTTCTGCACGAGTTCCCTCTGGTATTCCAGCAATCGATTCGTCCTCTCCTCTACCGGAATAAAAGAGGAGACGTTATCTTTATACCGGGGGTCCAGGAGTGCGAAGACCCAGTACAGTTTGTTCTCCACTATCCGGACAACACGTGTGTCCCGGGAAAAGCAGCCCAGCATGAAGTCAGCCATGTGTGCCAGACTCTGAATAGGCATGACCTCACTGCCCCCACCAGAAGGATCACTTGCCATTTCCTCCTCTTCCTCTTCCGCCTCCTCTCCGCCCCATCCGCGCTGAACCAATGGGACGCACACAGCCTGACTGCTACCCTCGCCGCCAGCATCCTCCTCCTCTTCCACAGCCACCTCCACGTCGTCCTCCTCCTCATCCTCCTCCTCCTGCAACTGCCACCGTGAAGCAGACAAAAGTGTGGTCTGACTGTGTAGCTCCGTTGCGTCTCCTCCTACCCCCGTCTCCTCTGCGTGCAATGCGTTCTCCCTTATTGCGATGAGCGATTCTTTAAGGACGCCTAGGAGCGGGATGGTTACGCTCACTATAGCGTCCTCGCTGCTGACCTTCTTGGTGGACTCCTCAAAGATACTCAGTACATCGCATATGTCTGCCATCCATGGCCACTCGTGGTTGGCAAACTGAGGGAGCTGAGTTGGAGGCACGCGTGGATTCATAATCTGGTACTCCATCAATGCTCTCTGCTGCTCACACACCCTGGCCAACATGGAATAGGTGGAATTCCAGCGAGTCGGCAGGTCGCACAACAGCCGATGTTCAGGCAAATGGAGGCGTTGCTGGAGTTTTTTTAAGCTAGCAGCAGCTACAGTTGACTTCCGAAAGTGAGCGCACAAGCGCCGCACTTTCACCAGTAGCTCTGCCAGGTTGGGGTAAGTCTTTAGAAATTTTTGGACTACCAGATTAAAAACGTGGGCCAGGCATGGTACGTGATTGAGTTCGGCAAGCTCCAGAGCCGCCACCAGGTTACGGCCGTTATCGCACACGACCATGCCTGGTCTAGCTGCAGCGGCGACAGCCACATCTCCGTCTGCTGCAATATGGCGTCCCTCACCTCTGGGGCGCTGTGCTTCCTGTCGCCCAAGCTGATGATCTTTAGCACCGCCTGCTGACGTCTCCCCGCGCCAGTGCTGCAACGCTTCCAGCTAGCGGCTGAGGGCGATGTTAAGGCAGAGGAGGAGGAGGAGGAGGAGGAGGAGGGGGGTTTATCAGAACCCATGCTGGCAATCTTGGGCGGGGGTGGTAGGTAGGCCGTCTCTGTTTGCGACCCCGTCCCCGCTTCCACTACATTCACCCAGTGTGCCGTCAAAGAGATGTAGCGTCCCTGGCCGCAAGCGCTTGTCCACGAGTCGGTGGTCAAGTGGACCTTTGCGCTGACTGCGTACCTCAGGGCCCGCCTGATGTTACGCGACACGTGCTGGTGCAGGGCGGGGACGGCACTCCGGGAAAAGTAGTGGCGGCTAGGGACGGAATAGCGAGGTGCGGCAGCCGCCATCAGGTCGCGGAAGGCCTGCGTCTCCACAAGCCTAAACGGCAACATCTCCAGGGCCAGCAGTTTGGAGATGTGGCAGTTTAAGGCTTGGGCTTGGGGGTGACTCGAGGCGTACTTCCGCCTGCGGTCGAACGCCTGCGAGATGGACAGTTGATGGGACGAGGAGTGTGAAGGTGCAGGCGAAGAGGCGGGGGAAGGGGAGGCTGAAGGAGAAGGCCCCAAAGTAGCCAAGGCAGAGGCAGATGTGGAGGTGTCTTGGCTGGAGGTCTGGACCGCAGTGGCAGCACACAACAAAGGGGAAGAGGCAGTGGCAGCAGGACCGGGCGCAGGTTGTATTGCGTTTGCTCTCTCCCACTCAGCCCAGTGCTTGACTTCCAAGTGACGCCGCATGCCTGAGGTGGTCAGATTGCTCTTCTCAGAGCCCCTACTCAGTTTTGAGTGGCAGAGTGTGCAAACCGCGCTCAGTTTGTCATCCGCACAAACATTAAAAAATCTCCACACCACAGAAGTACGAGGCCTCGATGGGGGAGCTTCACGCGACTGCCCGCTGCCGGGAACAGCTTCGGCCGTGCTGGCTGTGGCCTCACTACTTTGTCTGGACTGTCCTCTGCCTCTGGACATCCCTCTGCCTGTGGACATCCCTCTGCCTCTGGACATCCCTCTGCCTCTGGACATCCCTCTGCCTGTGGACATCCCTCTGCCTGTGGACATCCCTCTGCCTCTTGCTGCCTTTTTCGGTGCTGCGCAGACCACCACCTCTCCACTGCTTTCCTCGCTGGACATCACCCCTGGCCAAGTGGGGTCGGTCATTTCGTCATCCACCACCTCCTCTTCCACTTCCTCACTCTGCTCCTCCTGCTGCCCACTGGACATTCCAACAGCCTCCCTTGATGGCAACTGCGTCTCATCATCATCATCGCTCATGATAACAGATGCTGGCTCAGGGTCCACATCAGCAGGAGATGGCGAAAACTCAAGTGTTTGGGCATCACTACAAACAAATTCCTCTGCTAGCTCCTGGGATTCTTCCGGCACATCTGAAAAGGACCCGAAAAGAGCTCCTGGGAGGGGTCAAGGGTGGGATGACTCTGTTGGCCAGGTGTGGAGGAAGGAGGGTCAGAGTGAGACTGTGTGGATGACTGGCTGGTGGACAACTGTGTGGAAGCGCTATCGGCTATCCATTGCACCACCTGTTCAACCTGCTCAGGCCTCAACAGCGGTGTAACTCGCCCCCTGCTTAACTGTCCCATAAAGGCAGGGATTCTGGATAAGTGTGATCCTGGCTGACCCTCACCAGCACGCATTGTATCCCCACTGGCTTCAACAAGGCCACCAACAGCATTTCCGCGCCCCCGTCCTCGTCCACGTCCGATTCCGCTAGCCCCCCTCCGCATTTTATTTTTTTTTGGTTGCAAATACAATATTTGGGTATATAATTAGGTATGTGAAATAATTTAGCAAGAGAACGCACAGTACAGTGGCCAATTAAAAGGCCTAGATATTGTATATTTCAAGGTACACAGCCGTGTAGTAACTGAACAGACGGTGGGTATTTACACCAGGTATGTGAAATAATTTAGCAAGAGAACGCACAGTACAGTGGCCTATTAAAAGGCCTAGATATTGTATATTTCAAGGTACACAGCCGTGTAGTAACTGAACAGACGGTGGGTATTTACACCAGGTATGTGAAATAATTTAGCAAGAGAACGCACAGTACAGTGGCCTATTAAAAGGCCTAGATATTGTATATTTCAAGGTACACAGCCGTGTAGTAACTGAACAGACGGTGGGTATTTACACCAGGTATGTGAAATAATTTAGCAAGAGAACGCACAGTACAGTGGCCTATTAAAAGGCCTAGATATTGTATATTTCAAGGTACACAGCCGTGTAGTAACTGAACAGACGGTGGGTATTTACACCAGGTATGTGAAATAATTTAGCAAGAGAACGCACAGTACAGTGGCCTATTAACCCTTTCACGACCGGAGCTTTTTTCGGTTCTGCATTTTCGTTTTGTGCTCCCTGCCTTCAAACAGCCATAACTCTTTTATTTTTCTGTTCACATAGCTGTATGAGGGCTTGTTGTTTGCGGGACAAGTTGTACTTTCCAACGCCACCATTTAATATTGCATACGGTGTAGTGGGAAGCGGGAAAAAAATTCCAAACCGGGTGAAATTGCAAAGAAAACGCTATTCCGCTACAGTTCTACGGGTTTCTTATTTACAGCATTCGATGTGCATTAAAACTGATCCGTTACTTTCATTCTACTGGTCAGTACGAATCCGGCAATACCTAATATGTATAGTTTTTCCTGCGTTTAGATGGTGATAAAATAATTAGAAAGTTGCCCTTTTTTTTTTTTTTTTTTTCCTTGTCATATATTGACCCCTATAACTTTTTGGTATTTATGTGTACAGAGCTGTATGGGGGCTCATTTTTTGCGGGGCGGTCTGAAGTTTTTATTGATACCATTCTGGGGTGTGTATGACTTTTGATCAATTTAATTTAGAAAAAAAAAGGACAAAAAACTAATGCCATTGACGCTTTTTTACACAATTCGCCTATTAAAAATTTATATTTTAAAAGTACGGCGTAGTATACAGATGTCTATATTTATTGTTAAGGTATTTATTTTTTACATACGAAAGGGGGGTATTTGAACTTTTATATCAGTATATTTCAAGATATTGTATGAGCAATAGGTTTACTAGATGGTTAAAACCAGAATTGCTCATTTTTATCCTGGTATTAGTGGCCAGATAAGAATTGCAGTTTGAAAACAATCCTCAAGGAGGATTACAGTCATATGGTGTACAGACACGATTGGCCAATTTGTACACCAGGAAGGTAACGCATGATGCGTGACACGTGTGATCACATCAAAGGCCCTGGAAGTAGCAGGTAAGATGCAAGTGCTGTTAGAAACAGCAGAGACTATGTATTGCATACATTAAAATTAAAAGGCCTAGATATTGTATATTTCAAGGTACACAGCCGTGTAGTAACTGAACAGACGTGGGTATTTACACCAGGTATGTGAAATAATTTAGCAAGAGAACGCACAGTACAGTGGCCTATTAAAAGGCCTAGATATTGTATATTTCAAGGTACACAGCCGTGTAGTAACTGAACAGACGGTGGGTATTTACACCAGGTATGTGAAATAATTTAGCAAGAGAACGCACAGTACAGTGGCCTAATTAAAAGGCCTAGATATTGTATATTTCAAGGTACACAGCCGTGTAGTAACTGAACAGACGGTGGGTATTTACACCAGGTATGTGAAATAATTTAGCAAGAGAACGCACAGTACAGTGGCCTATTAAAAGGCCTAGATATTGTATATTTCAAGGTACACAGCCGTGTAGTAACTGAACAGAC
Organism: Rhinella marina; assembly: GCA_900303285.1. Taxonomy (NCBI): domain Eukaryota; kingdom Metazoa; phylum Chordata; class Amphibia; order Anura; family Bufonidae; genus Rhinella; species Rhinella marina. Next base: position 82,873 of record ONZH01014593.1, read on the forward strand.
GGTGGGTATTTACACCAGGTATGTGAAATAATTTAGCAAGAGAACGCACAGTACAGTGGCCTATTAAAATGGCCTAGATATTGTATATTTCAAGGTACACAGCCGTGTAGTAACTGAACAGACGGTGGGTATTTACACCAGGTATGTGAAATAATTTAGCAAGAGAACGCACAGTACAGTGGCCTAATTAAAAGGCCTAGATATTGTATATTTCAAGGTACACAGCCGTGTAGTAACTGAACAGACGGTGGGTATTTACACCAGGTATGTGAAATAATTTAGCAAGAGAACGCACAGTACAGTGGCCAATTAAAAGGCCTAGATATTGTATATTTCAAGGTACACAGCCGTGTAGTAACTGAACAGACGGTGGGTATTTACACCAGGTATGTGAAATAATTTAGCAAGAGAACGCACAGTACAGTGGCCAATTAAAATGGCCTAGATATTGTATATTTTCAAGGTACACAGCCGTGTAGTAACTGAACAGACGGTGGGTATTTACACCAGGTATGTGAAATAATTTAGCAAGAGAACGCACAGTACAGTGGCCTATTAAAAGGCCTAGATATTGTATATTTCAAGGTACACAGCCGTGTAGTAACTGAACAGACGGTGGGTATTTACACCAGGTATGTGAAATAATTTAGCAAGAGAACGCACAGTACAGTGGCCTATTTAAAAGGCCTAGATATTGTATATTTCAAGGTACACAGCCGTGTAGTAACTGAACAGACGGTGGGTATTTACACCAGGTATGTGAAATAATTTAGCAAGAGAACGCACAGTACAGTGGCCTATTAAAAGGCCTAGATATTGTATATTTCAAGGTACACAGCCGTGTAGTAACTGAACAGACGGTGGGTATTTACACCAGGTATGTGAAATAATTTAGCAAGAGAACGCACAGTACAGTGGCCTATTAAAAGGCCTAGATATTGTATATTTCAAGGTACACAGCCGTGTAGTAACTGAACAGACGGTGGGTATTTACACCAGGTATGTGAAATAATTTAGCAAGAGAACGCACAGTACAGTGGCCAAATTAAAAGGCCTAGATATTGTATATTTCAAGGTACACAGCCGTGTAGTAACTGAACAGACGGTGGGTATTTACACCAGGTATGTGAAATAATTTAGCAAGAGAACGCACAGTACAGTGGCCAATTAAAATGGCCTAGATATTGTATATTTCAAGGTACACAGCCGTGTAGTAACTGAACAGACGGTGGGTATTTACACCAGGTATGTGAAATAATTTAGCAAGAGAACGCACAGTACAGTGGCCAATTAAAATGGCCTAGATATTGTATATTTCAAGGTACACAGCCGTGTAGTAACTGAACAGACGGTGGGTATTTACACCAGGTATGTGAGAATAATTTAGCAAGAGAACGCACAGTACAGTGGCCTATTAAAATGGCCTAGATATTGTATATTTCAAGGTACACAGCCGTGTAGTAACTGAACAGACGGTGGGTATTTACACCAGGTATGTGAAATAATTTAGCAAGAGAACGCACAGTACAGTGGCCTATTAAAAGGCCTAGATATTGTATATTTCAAGGTACACAGCCGTGTAGTAACTGAACAGACGGTGGGTATTTACACCAGGTATGTGAAATAATTTAGCAAGAGAACGCACAGTACAGTGGCCTATTAAAAGGCCTAGATATTGTATATTTCAAGGTACACAGCCGTGTACTAACTGAACAGACGGTGGGTATTTACACCTGGTATACAAAAAGGGTATTGCAGGCACACAGAACCCAGAACACTAGAGCCAAAT
>ONZH01014594.1:0-54886 GCA_900303285.1 Rhinella marina
AAAAAAAATTCTGTAATATTGTACATTATCAAATAAGATTTCAAATGAATTACAAAGTTATTTGTTCAAGAAAAGCAGATTTATTTTCTTCGTTCTTTTAATTTATGATTTTTATTTTTCAACAGTACATGAGCAATGTTGATTCATGGTGTAAGGCTTGTGGTAAAGTAGAACTTCCATCAGAGCTGCAGGATTTGGAAGATGCTATACATCATCATCAAGGAATTTATGAGCACATCACAGTGGCTTACTCTGAGGTATATTACTGCATGCAATTTGCATGGTTGCTATCACGCATTACTATGTTGCCATGAATTACTGTAAAAGAAAGTTTTTTTGATTTGCTAAGAGGGTAACAATTTTTAAGTATACCTCTGAAACAGATCACACTGCTAGAGCGTAATAATGGCGGTGATTTAGCATACTCATTTCACAAATAGTCTTGTGTTTTCTTACGGATTACACTCACAGTTAACAGAACAAACATCTTCTTATACTGAAAGATCAAGAATGCCTTTTGTTTGACACTTGCAAATGTACATATTGTTGGCAGTGCTATCAACAGAATACATTTCTTCCAAAGAGGGGCATAGTGCATACAGATTTATTTAGCTCAAATTGTGTTCCTTTCTTATGCAGTAAGTTTGTCTAGTAGAAGGCCCAGTATAATTACACATTGGACAAAATTAAATAAAATAATGTTTATTTTACTCTGCTTACCTTTTTGTACTCTTCCCAGTTTGAAGATCTGCATCAGTGCAAAATACTACAAAACTGTTTCTAGACCAAAATGCATGTAAATCAATAATAAAAATGGTTCATAAAGTGTCATTGTCTTTTAAAAAAAAAATTCAATTGTGGGTATTTTTTTGACTGCGTGGCAGTGTGACAAAAACTAATTCTTAGGCCCCATTCACACGACCGTGTGAATGGGGCCGTATCTATCCGCAAAAATGGGGGAATAGATGCGGCCCCATTTACCTCTATGGGGCCGGGAGCTAGCTCCGTGCCGCGGCTCTTTTGAAGCATGTCCTATACTTGTCAGTGCGCACGGACAAGTATAGGCATTTTCAATGGGGCCGCACGGCGTGTGTTCCGAGCGCTGCGAAACACACGCCGGACGGCCCCCGTATATTTGCGGGTCCGCAGAAATGTGGGCCCGCAAATATACGGTCGTGTGAATGGGGCCTTAAGGTCTGGAAAAGAACTTCCAAATATTACTAACACTTGCTATAAAATTCAGAAGAACAGTGTTTTTAGCTTATAAAAACAAACAAAAGAAAATTGTGTTTAATGGTAGAAAGTCAGTTGTGATATAAGCAGAGTGAAGAGATCCATGAAAACTACAGAAAAAAACTCATTGTTGCCTAGAGCAACCACAGCACAGCTTTCATTTTTCAAGAGCCCTAATAGAAATGAAAACTGCACTGTGGTATTTTGCAAGGGACGGCTCCGGGTGAGAAGATCCAGACAGACTAAAAAGTAATTGAAAATGCCACGTGACTTCCATATTGAGTGTTTTGCATGGAACTTTTTCAGAATAACCCTGATTACTCTTTTTAGTCTCAATCTTAAAATGGTTTTCTAAGACTTTAATACTGAAGATCTATCCTCTGGATAGGTCATCAGTATCTGATTGGTGGGGTCTGACACCAGGGAACCCCGTCTATCCGCTGTTTGAGAATACACTGGCACTTCTGTGGGCTCTCCTAGCACAGTGCTGTACATTGTATAGTGGCTGTGCTTGGCACTGAGCTGTTCCTAGACCACATGATCGATGGACATGTCGTCACTGGCCTTGTAAAAAGCTGTGAGAGCAGTGGCACTCACAGGAGTTCCGGGTGTTGTGCTCACTATTAGTTTATTGGGTAGATTATAGAAGAATTTTCCAGATATATTCCCCTCATTAAATAATATCATTAAACATTATTCCTGGGAAACCTCTTTAACCCTGAAACATAGCTTTTGATACTCTTGGCATATGGGGCTGGTAAAAGTGCTGATAAAAAAATGTTGAAACTTAAAATCTTATGTATACTTTTATGTGAAGGTCAGTCAAGAAGGAAAATCTCTCCTCGACAAACTTCAGCGGCCATTAACTCCTGGTAGCTCTGATTCCCTGACTGCTTCTGCTAACTATTCAAAGGCTGTTCACCATGTCTTAGATGCTGTTCATGAGGTTTTGCACCATCAGCGACAATTAGAAAATATATGGCAACATCGTAAGGTTCGATTACATCAGCGATTGCAACTCTGCGTTTTTCAGCAAGATGTTCAGCAGGTAGGTTATGTTAATAAGTAGCTTTATTGTGTTAGATCTGTAAATTATCACAGTTCGGTGTTCAAAAACCTTCAGTCTTGAGGTTCAGTAACCTGTCATTTTTTACACCCAATTACAGTCTAACTCTATATACTTGTTTGTTGAACATTGAAGCCAAGATGAAAAAAGGCACCTTTTTGGATAATCTAAAATGTTCCGTGGGATGATGATGGCACCTTTGCACGCAGGGGACACTATAGACAAATACTTGTAAATGCACCAACTGAGGGATTATCCTCCTCAGGACCACTTATCATCCACAGTGTAGAGCTGTTAACAGCCAGTAGTTCTCGCTCTAGTGCAGTTCACAAGTCCATGTATTTGCTGCTGCAAGGGAATATCTGGCTGGCCATGTTGTCTGAAGCCATGCCTCTTATGATTAGCCTGTGGCAGCTGACTGGAAGGGGTTGAATGCAATGAGACTACTTATTTTAGCAGTATATTCTCTCTTTGCTTGCACTAGTGGAGCATATCAATGCTGTGTTCATGTGATAAATCATGGGACGTACACCTCTATTACTGTCATCGTAGTTGTTTTCATGTTGATATCTCACAGCGCATGGTATAGCACAATATCCCCAATAATTGCCTCTGAAGGAATAAAAGTAAATATATTGGTCAGTTATGAAATGTAAACATTTTACTTCAAAATAACTTTCTGATGTACAATAATTGCAGTAATTATTTCCTGGAACAGTAGCAGATTAGAAAAAGTGTGGTTGAATACTGGAAACAAATATTAATATAGGCACATAAAATAGATAATTGAAAGTAAAAGCTTGTGGGCCCTAGCGGTATGTAATTATATTCCGCATTCATCTTGAGGGCTTGTTCACACGACCGTATGTGTTTTGCAGTCCGCAAAAACGGATCCGTAAAAAATACGGATGTCATCCGTGTGCATTTTGTATTTTGCGGAACAGAACAGCTGGCCACTTATAGAACAGTACTATCCTTATCTGTAATGTGGACAATAATAGGACATGTTCTATTTTTTTTGCGGAACGGAAATATGGACATATGGAAACGGAATGCACACGGAGTACCTTCCGCTTTTTTTGCGGACCCATTGAAATGAATGGTTCCGCATATGTTCCGTAAAAAAAAAAGGAACGGAAACTGCAAACTGCAACGGTCGTGTAAACAAGCCCTTAGGTGGAGTATTTCGGGGCTTGAAGCAAGTGCGTGCTTGATAAGCATTCAGTGCCCAGTGCTCACAATGTGCATTGTTTCAGCTGTGTAACATTCATATGTACAGGTAACTGCAATGCCTTTTCCCACTTGTTTATTTATTATTCTTGTAGGTGCTGGATTGGATTGAAAACCATGGAGAAGCCTTTCTTAGTAAACACACAGGTGTAGGGAAGTCTCTTCACAGAGCAAGGGCATTGCAAAAACGGCATGAAGATTTTGAGGAGGTTGCACAGGTGAGAAGAATTTTAAGGGAATGTATGTTTTATTTTTCCAATTAAAACCACATACTGATAATAATTAGGGGGGAAAGGGGGTGCAGCTACATTGCTTGAGCTGCTGCAAATAGTCTTTAGGGGACTTATTGACATTGATCAGGAAGAGTATTGTGAACATAATTTGTGACGTGCAGTCACTACTTACTGTTAGTGGTGGATTCTGTGTTGTCCGCATAAATTTTTTATTAAAAAAAAAAGTGTTACCTTTCATTGTAATTCTACATTTGATAATTGTAAGAAGCAGAAATTGCAGTTTGATTGGTATGCTAACGAGGCCTCCAAGTGCCCCACTGGGTGCGAATAACGGTTCCATCCAGTCTCCCCCCTCCTCTGCAACATCAAGATCAGCATAGAACACTTCCCGCTTGGTCATTGTGTCCCTTGGTGAAATCTCACACAAGCAGTATTAATATAAAACTGAAAACGTAACAAATTAAACCAACAAAGTTCGCAAAAAACAGTCATCATTGAGGTAGCTATACAAGTAAGTGCAAACTTTTATAGAGCACAGGGCTGTGAAACCATAAAGGCTCTAGATTCTGATGACTCATGAAAAAAATCCAGTAGTGCAAAGATTTTAGGAATGAAAGGAGTTTTCAGAGATTTATTTATTTATTTTTACTAATGACTAGGGATGAGCGAATTGACTTCGGATGAAACATCCGAAGTTGATTCGCATAAAACTTTGTTCCAATAATGTACGGAGTAGGAGCTCCGTACCTTATTAGAATGTATTGGCTCCGATGAGCCGAAGTTATTGCTTTGCGGTACTCGTGAGACTTCGCATAATAACTTCATAAATTAATTTGGACTGTAAAAAACTATTGAATTTATGAAGTTATTACGTGAAGTCTCGCGAGACTTCGCGAAGCAATAACTTCGGCTCATCGGAGCCAATGCATTCTAATACTGTACAGAGCTCCTGCTCCGTACAGTATTGGAACAAGTTTTATGCGAATCAACATCGGACGTTTCATCCGAAGTCCATTCGCTCATCCCTACTAATGACCTAACCTCAGGATAGATCATCGATATCTGATCGATAGTGGTCCGATACAAGGAACTTCACTGATCAGCTCTTTGAGAAGGCACCGGAACTCCTGGGAGCGCCACGGCCTTCTCTGCTTTTCCTAAGGATAGGTTATCAATATAAACATCTTGGAAAACCCTTTTAAGCATGAGTACGTTTGAGTGAGGTAGTGAGATCCTCCATTATAATTTCCTGTCTACTTGCAGTTTAGGATTTGTATATAAGCTATAAATATGGTCCCTCTGTTCAACTGAAAAAGTGATATTTAGGTCGCGTTCTGTCTTGTTTTTGGCTCGGCAAAGCATGCATGTAAAGTGAATTGGGGGGGGGGGGGCTTCTGCTATAATCCTCTACCAGTGGTTTATCTCAGAAAACAAAAGGATTGGGCAATTGAAATCTGATCCTTATGTCCCTTGATATCGGCCAGGAGAATGGAGTCCCCTTTTATATTAGATGATGACTCACATAAATTCACATAAATTTAATGTGTGTGGGCAACTTTACTTTGGAAGTGAAAAAATTTTTTGTTAACCTTTGTCTTATTGTTTTGTTTGTTTTTTTTTTCGTGGTCAGAACACTTATACTAATGCAGATAAGTTACTGGAAGCTGCAGAACAGTTGGCACAAACAGGAGAGTGTGACCCTGAAGAAATTTATCAGGCAGCTCATCAGTTAGAAGACCGAATCCAAGACTTTGTTCGACGAGTTGAACAGAGAAAGGTTTTGTTGGATATGTCAGTATCACTTCACTCACATGTCAAGGAGGTAAGTTTATCCCTTTTCTTCTAGCTTTTCCTAGACATTTTGCACCTTTGGTAGCAGGGGCAATGTTCACAATTCTGATAAAGCCTGAATTATATCATAAGTATATATATATGTGTGTGTGTGTATATGTTATATATATATATATATATATATATATATATATATATATATATAACAAAAAATGAGGCAGCATTCCAAAGGTTGTGGAAAGGTGAGGACACGTTTCCTCTGGCAACGTTTCAGCCCAGCACAATGACCGCTTGACAGGCCTCGTTGTGCTGGGCTGAAATGTTGCCTTAGGAATAAACGGGTCCTCACCTTTCTACAACCTTTGGAGTGCTGCCTCATTTTTTGTTTTATATATACATCAGCGGACGTGAACTCCCACCATCCCTGAGGGATTGCACCCAGATTCTTTATAAGTGACTGTGCTGCTGCTTCTTCTGATAATAATTTATTTCACTGACTGGATTACTTAAAGGGAACCTGTCAGCTCCGAAACACCCCCTGAACTAGAGTAATTGGTGTATAGTGTAAGTGATGCTGAATCCGAATATGTAAGTTTTATCTTCATACTCACTTCCATTCTGACGCTGTGCTCCCACAAACCAGCAGTAAAATGCACTCACTGGACTCTTCTTTGAGTCCTCTCCATTATATGAGTGAGCACTGGAGTCCAGTGAGTGCATTTTACTGCAGGTTTGTCAGAGCACAGCGTCGGAATGGAAATTAGTATGAAGATAAAACTTACATAACCGGACTCAACGTCACTTACACTATACAACACTTACTCTTGTTTAAGGGGTGTTTCGGAGATGACAGGTTCCCTTTAAATTGTCTCACTTCAGCAAATGGCATGTATTATGTAGATAAAGTTAATACAAGGAACTTACTAATGTACTTTGTTCATATTGTTTATTTTGCTGGCTTGATTAATTTTCCATCTCGTTATACACTTCTCATTTCCTTTATGACCACCTTGCAATCCATCAGCGGTTGTCATGCATGCACACTATAGGAAAAAGCTGTGGCCTCCCTGGTGGCCGGGACCACACGTGTGTATAGGCAAACACTTTATCCGTTAGTGTGCAAGCACAGCCACTTCTTGCAGGGTGGTCGAACCATGGATAAGAGGTGTAATGAGATGGAAAAAATTAATCAAACCAGCACAATAAGCATTATGGACAATCAAAATATATTAGTTGGTGCCTTGTATTAACTTTGTCTACGTGATGAATACCATTTGCAGAAGTGAAACAACCCTTTTAAGTTAAAGTTTTGAGCATGGATAAATCTAGATCAGAAAAATGTATAACGGCAGAAACCATTATCAGTCCAGCACCCGGAACCAATTTGGTTGATTGATCCTGAATTAATTATTAGCTCGTTTCAATGTAAAGGGCTATAGTCAGATATTTCATGCATGTAGGCTCCTGACACAGTTGAGAAGATTTTTGAATGCTGTGTAATAGATAGTGTAAACTTAAAGGGGTTGGCCAATTTTGGAAAACCCTGCCCCCTTCTGGCCAGACCTGTTTTCTCAGACACAATAGAAAACTGATCCGTCCCCCATTGACTTTCAATGGAGTTTAATGGAGTTCATCACTAATCCATCTTGGGTATATTAAAGATGATACAACCAGATCTGTTCATAATGGATCCAGATGGTTGTATTATCTGTAACGGAAGTCTTTTTGCTGAACCCTACCAGATCCAGCAAAAACGCTAGTGTGAAAGTAGCCTTAGTGTACTGCAAAAAATAGTAGGAAACTTTGTTTTATTTGGCGGGGGCACAATAGCACATTTTAACACCCCCCCCCCCCCCCACCACCACTACATGTAAATATACATCAATCTTATGGAAGAATAGGATGGAGAGGGTTCACAAGCTGACCCTGCTCTTAAATTCTGCCACAAGTACATCTCCAATTAATTCAAATGACGTCATATGTGACATTTCACACAGTAGTGATCTTAACTGTCCTTGGAGGGAATTTGTACTAGAATTCATAGGAATTATGGAAAAATTACAGAGATAATATTTTATTGCAAGAAAGAATAAAGTATAACAATTATACATTACATCAGTCTGTAGTTGTTGTGTCATACATGCAATCCAGCAATATTTTACGGACCAATACGTGCATATATTAAAACAAACTGGCATACATTAAGTCTTGATTTTCATTTTGTTTTTAAAGAACAAAACAACCCTCCCCTCCTAGCCTACCCATCTCCCCTCCTTCCCCTCCTCCTTCCACCCCCGACCCTCCCAAAACGAACAGATAGTCAATCAACTTGCAGATAGAGGATCACAAAAATGCACATCCAGGCACTTCCACCCCGTATATTGTAACGGTAGTCAGTATATCACACCTCCCATCCGGCTTACCAGCTCTAAAGTGGGTACAATCAACTATTCCGGTGCTTGCTTAATTTGTAAAGCCCTTTCTGGACCATATAAGACCCAGGACCCAAGTGAAAGGCACTGAACTCCTCGAAGAATACATCTGTATAGTGTACCATGTAAGTGGCGCATCTACCTTAGATTGGCATTAGACAACTGGTACCTCAAGCACTCCATTAATAACGCTGGAGAGGCCAGACCTGGGACCTCAAGCCAACCCTGCCACAGCTTCATGAATTTAGTTGGGCATCTACGTTTTAGATATACTCCCCTCTTATATCTCAAGATGGTATTCATCCTATTTACATATTCACGCTCCGAGGGTGGGCTTGGCTGAATCCAGTGCTTAGCTATCAGAACCCTTGCCTGAAATAGCATTCTCCCAATCATAATGGATAAATTATCATCTCCTCCAGCTGGACTAAACAGACCCAAAAGACATGCCTTCGGGTCCCTAGGGAGTTGTACCTGAGAGGTTTGGGTTATCACCCTCAGCACCCCATCCCAAAAGAAAAACTACATTTAAATAGGACCTTTCATGTGTTTGAGTTACTTTAGTTAAATATCTTTATTGGTAGGGCAACCCCTGCTGCTTCTGACATGGGGTTCGGTTTTTCAAAATATCGCTCCTGCACCCCGCTCTGCCCCCCTGTAGTTCTCCTGCTCAGTATGCTAATACTGAGCATCGGAACAGGGAGGAGGAGACGCTCGGGTTTCTCAATGGGCGTCTCCTTCTCCCTGGCTGTGCTGCAAACCTATCGCATTGGAGAGCTCCACAGCCAGGGAGAAAAAAACTCCTTGGCTGTGACGCTCTCCAATGTGATTGGATCGCAGCACAGCCAGGGAAAAGGAGACGCCCTTTGAGAAACCACTTAAAAATTGAGCCTTCACTCAACTCCTTAGATGTAAATCTAAAAAAGCTATATGGGTTAAAATATAGCGATGCAAAGAAAAAAAATGTTTTCCAAAGTTTTTTTATTTTTCTTATACGTATTACAATAGAAGAAAAACTTTACAAATATGATATTGCTGTAATTTACTTCATAGTGGAAGCAGCAGAATTGCGTTTTTTTTTCTGTCAGCAGGCCAGGAGTAAAAAAAAAAAGGAAAATAGCCCATTTCTGAAAGGGTTTGAGGTGTGTCTATGGTATTTGTAAACTTAGAGGTTTTACATTAGCACCCTTAAAAATAATTATCAAGGTAGCTATAGTTTTGTAATGTATTTTTACCTTTTATTGTTCATATCTTTCATTCTAGGCTGTAGTAACATGACATGCAGCTCATTCTTATTTCCTGTGATGTTATGTTCATGGGGGTGTCAAAGCAGCAATTGGAGGTGCTCTAAAATTGTATACAAAATATTCTTTATTAAATATACATGATTAAAAGAAACGAATACATAATATCGACAGTCAAAACCACATGAAAGCACAACAGTCCTTGTCATCTGTGGTACTGCAAAAATATAACACAGTGTACAGACCAAAGGACAAGCACTAGTCTCCCCTGCTGTTCTGCTGATGCAAAACACATGTTGGGATGCTCTGCGTAGGTGCTTGTCCTTTGGTCTGTATACTGTGTTGTGTTTTTGCAGTACCACATTGGAGCAGTTGGTGTGTTGTGTAGGGATCTTTCTGAAACCAGGCCTGGGACCTGTGCCGTGAGGTGTACCTCACAAGTTTGAGAATCGTCTATCTACAGAATTTATTTTAAATTAACTTATGATAGGATTTAAGTATTCAGTGACAAATGTTCTTAAATCAGTATTTCATTTAGAAGAAAAAATGTTTTCATTTTTATACACTTGTAGTTGTGGACCTGGATGGAGGATTTGCAAAAGGAACTATTAGATGATGTCTATGCTGAGTCGGTAGAAGCTGTTCAGGATTTAATAAAGAGGTTTGGACAGCAACAACAAACAACTCTCCAGTTTACAGTCAATATAATTAAAGAAGGTGAAGATCTTATCCAACAATTAAGGTAAGTAAAATTCAAAAACTGCAATAGAACAAATGCCTGAGATTACAGTGCGCGGAGCCTTCTGCTTGTACTTTGTACACTGTTTTTAGTTTCCAGTGCCTGATTTCTGGCTTTAAAACTTTTAACAAATAGATTTTTTTCCGCGATTTTTTTACTTTGTGATATAATTGACAAGGTAACTTTTTTTCTGTAGGTCAGCAAAATTACAATGATAGCAAGTTCATGTTCTACTACTGACACACAGAACCATTTGTTTTGCTGTATTTCAAGAATATAACATTTTTATTATACCAATGACATAACTGTGAGAGGGCTTGTTTATTGTGGGACAATTTGTTTTTTGAGGGCTTAACAAAGATAAATCATTTTTGGATTTTTTTTTTACTGTGACAGATAAATTTATAGTACAGATGTGGCGTTTTTTTACTTTCTTTTTTATCAGTTCATTTTTCATTAAACATTTTCCAAATTATACAAATAAAGTGGACTCTTTATTCATACATATTAAGGCATTAGAATAGAAAGCCAGCATACACAGTCAATGTGGACATCCACGCAAATAAAAAAAAAAAAGAAAATAACCCTCCCCACCCACTAGTTAAAAGACGGCTAAGTGACCACAGTGGCCCTTTGGCTTTCATAATATGAAAACACCTCTAGAGCATACCAGACTGTCTTCCATCATCACATGAAAAGTCTAACAAATTAGGAGGGACAGGATCCGGCAATTTTCCTGGTACATTAGTTTAAGACTATATTCCTTGGGGCTCAATTCTCAACAGCTTATGCGGTGGAACGCGCCCATATTGTTCCAGCCCGACCCCCACCTCTGGGAATCCCTCCACGACCACTTCTGGCACGTCTCTTCAATTGGAAAGACCGAGACCTTATCCTACGTATGGCACGAAATACACCTACCATTCAGTTTGAGAACGTGACTGTGTCACTTTTTCCTGACTTCTCTGCGGATCTACAGAAAAAAAGAGCCACCTTTTGTCCGTTAAGAGGCGACTGCGAGATCTTAGTCTACCATATTCGATGGCGAATCCAGCGCGCCTACACATAGTGGATGGCGGGAAAACAATCTTTTTCACCGACCCAAGAGAAGCGGAGGAATGGGTATCCAGAGTCCAAGACACCCTCCACCACACTGAATAATGTAGAGGCACCGTGAGTTCTCTCAGCCCTCACAGGGTTACTCCTTCTGGACTCCCCTACTGAGGGCTTACTTGTTTGTTGGACTGCCTAATTATATTATTTTAATAGCTCGTAGCTAGTTAGATTTCAGACATTATGTAATATTTATGGCCCGTCCAACAGGAGGCGACTCCTATCGACCACTGTATTAATCCGGGCATGTTGCTCTTCTCCTACGCTGGGAGCTGGTCTTTTACCTGCATAGTTTTACCATCTTATTACACTATGCAGGTCCCCGACCTATTAGCCACTAGAAAAGTTCAAGTATATATACCAAGTTTAGTACAGTTTTGGTTCACTGTATGTTTACTTTATTCATGTTTATGGGTATGGCATGGTTATTTGTGGTATGTCGCATGTTTAAATAGTGGGCATAGACTGCGAGATTTTTTGTCACTTTCCTTTTTGCTCAGAGAAGGTATAGATCCTAAATGTATTGACCAGCCTTCCTTATGACTACTCTAAATGTCATGTCTTGGAACGTGAGAGGGATGGGAAGAAATAGGAAACGGATAGCAATCTTCGCCCATATCCATAAATTTCACCCCCATATCTTAGGGTTACAAGAAACGCATCTTGTGGCAGAGACTGCTGGGAGACTTAAAAAACCATGGGTGCAATGGTCTGCTCACGCTTATGGGACTTCGTACTGTCCTGATACACCGTGCTATAAGATGGGAAGTGAAACAGGCAGTGATAGATCCTGAAGGGAAATATATATTTGCATATGCATATATAAACTGTCCCATATGTTGTGATAAATGTATATATTTCCACCTCCTGCTAATCTGTCGACCTTGCAGGCGGCAGTAGGATTTGCAATGCAACACCCTAAGGCAAAATTAATATGCATGGGGGACTTTAATTTGGTATTTGATAGTGGGTTGGACAGGTTTCAGACTGGGGTGGAGCAGGAGCGAATGATCTCCGCTTCTAGTGCGCTATCTAGACTGGCTGTTGAGATGGGATGGATAGATTTGTGGAGAGAACGTATTCCTGCTTCACACCCACGTGGGGCATTGTCCAGAATTGATTATATACTGGGCTTTGCTTCTATATACCTTGATTTGGAGGATATACTATATGAACCGCAGAATGTATCGGACCATGCATCGGTGGTGATGAGGTTGAAAATGTCAGTTGGCACAGGGTCTGCAATTAAACTACGCATACATCCTTTTTGGTTATCCTTAATGTCACCCAATAATCACATTCCAGACCAACTCACTGTTTTCCTAGATGCACATAGCGACGATATAGATGAGTTGGTAAGATAGGAAACACTGAAAGCTTATATGCGCGGCTGCTTTAAAGAGGACCTTTGATGGGTCCAGACTTTGCTAACAATGTAGCCTGTTATGGAGGGTGTGTGGGACTGGGGTCAGAGGACTTACTACTTTTGCAGGGCGCCGCTCCGTTCGCCCGTTGTCCTCCTGTAAAGTTCCGGCGTGCGCTATGCAAATGCATAGCATCGGAACAGGGAGGAGGAGACGTCGGATTCTCAATGGGCGTCTCCTTCTCCCTGGCTGGAACGCTGTCCAATCGCAGTGGAGAGCATCACAGCCAGGGAGAAACCTTTCCAAGATATTGGCCAATAGATTGAATAAAGTCATCACTACCATTGTACATGAAGATCAGTCGGGCTTCATTCCAGGTCGTTCAACTTCCTGCAACATTAAACGGTCTCAGGTTATTACACAAGTAGGAGTGGGAAGAGGGTCACACTGGGCCCTGGCTTCTTTAGACACGGCCAAGGCATTTCACTCAGTTGAATGGCCATACCTGCTGGAGGTTTTATCGCGCTTTGGGTTTGGTCCCACCTTCATTGCATGGATTTCTATACTTTATAAAAGCCCCAGAGCACAACTATTAGTCAATGGGTCACTCTCATCACAATTCACCCTTCATAGAGGCACTAGACAGGGATGTCCTTTGTCCCCTCTGCTGTTCTCGGTAGCCATTAAGCGTCTTTCACTCAAGGTACGTCAGGACACCTTGTTTAAAGGAATCTCTTTGAGTGATAGGGAGGATAGACTTGGCCTGTATGCAGATGATTTAATTCTTTTTATGGACGAACTGGAAACTACCCTACCAAGGGCAATAGAATTAATTGATAGCTTTGGTTATTTTTCTGGTTTACGCATAAACTGGTCTAAATCGGCCCTTATGCCACTCGAGGTACATTCGTGGCCTACAGTGTTTTATAACCTGCCAGTAGTGGAATCTTTTAAATACTTAGGTATTCATATTACCAAAGACCCACAACAGTCCTTTGCTAAAAATATCACACCCATTGAAACTTACTTTGCGGACAAATTTAGATCTTGGAAAACCCTCCCTCTATCAATAATGGGTAGACTTAATCTAATACAAATGATATTTTTTCAGCATTATAAACTATGTTACTATGTTACTTCCTAAAGGTCTCTATTAGAGATGAGCGAACGTGCTCGAAACGAGCACTGTTCCGATCGGCGCCCATGCGAGCGCAGGGGAGCCGAGCGGTACAGTGCTCGCTTCGATCGCTCATCTCTAGTCTCTATCTGTTGGAACACGCCTGTACCCCAGTACCGCGTAACTTCTTTGATAGTCTACATTCATTGATGGCTGGTTTCATATGGGGATTGGCTAGACGCAAACTGGCCATACATACCTTACAAAGATCTAAACAACAAGGGGGAGCAGCCTTACCTAACTTTTTCCTTTACTATTTAGCTGGCCAACTACGATTTCTTTCTGCTTGGGTAACCAATTCCACTTTGCCAAATTCAGAATATTATCTATGTCAATATCTTCAATTAACTACATTATGGCTAGTGCTGGAAGGTATCCATATGTTTACTGGTAGGGTTCTTCCTTTGCATAGATTAGCACATCTAGTTTGGTCAGCAGCAAAACTTTGTCAATACACAGACTGAGCAGATACTATCCCATTATGGAATAACCCATTGTTCACATATTTGCAGGGTCATGAGGGGGCGGCAGTATGGAAAGGTTTTAATGTTCTCACATTGCAGGATTTGTACGAGAATGGTACCTTATTGTCCTTTGAGCATTCAGCATTCAGAGAAAGTTTGAGATTCCACAGTCATTGTTCTATAGATATCTGCAGGTGCGCCACGCTCTTCACGCTTAATTCAGGGACCATGGGCGAGCTGTCTCCAAATACCAGCTAATAGGCATCCTTACAACACAGGGACCAAAAAGCATTATATCCACTCTGTATACTTACCTTCTGGGCAATTATATGGCCTTTACTCCTATGCAGATAAGTGGCGAGGGAATATTAGCTCTCTGACCGAGGAGGAATGGCAGGAGGCATTGGAATCTCCTTTGTATGTATCCCCATCTATTAATAACCGCTTAATACAGCTATTCATCTTACATAGATGCTTTCTAACTCCCACAAGATTGTACAAGATGGGTAGAATATCGCATACTAGATGCCATAGGTGTACTCACTTAAACGCTGATTTTTGGCACATGATAAGGGACTGCTCCTATATCAGGGCCTTCTGGTCTGACGTCGCCAACTTCTTATCTACCATACTTTCTAGACCAATTCCTCTGGAACCTAAAACATGCTTACTGGGAATCTTAGAGGAGGATGCCTGGACTCCTCACACTAGCATTTTTTTGCGTGAGACTTTGTTCTTAGCGAGGAAAGCTATTGCTATTAGATGGATGGCTGATCGCCTACCAACTATTTCTCAATGGAAATCATTAGTAAACCAAATTGTCCCTTATGAGAATATTGTTTTCAAGAATAGAAAATGCCCGCAGAAGTTCTGGAAGGTGTGGGGAACGTGGTGCGCATCATCATTGACTGTTTCGAATTGTAGACAAATGCAATCAATGTTGTTAAATATTACATGATGACCTAATGTAACTGTATTTTTGTGATTTCATGCCTTATACTCTCAATTGATAAGCTGCTAACTGTATTCTTGTAACAGTGTTTTATGCGACAATGTCATACCTTACTTGTTTGTTCTTCAATAAAACGAGTTTAAAAAAAAAAAAAAGACAGAAAAAATTCCTGGAACTGAAAAAAGGTTAGGTAAAGTGCTCAACAGTAATGAGCTGTAAACCGATATATAGGGAGGTAGCACCCCTAGCCTACCTCCCAAAGGACAGATTCTGTAGTGGACCGCACATAATTAACAGTGCCAATATAATAGAAAGGGCATTCAGACAGTATTACCATTACCAAAATACCCATGCTACGCAGCAATAATACAAAAAAATATCACAGTGCAGTGTATTTCCCCGTACACAAAATAATAAGGTATATGTCAGTACAAAAAGACATAGAAAGCAGGGAGAAGGATAGAAGGAAAAGATGGGAACAGATAGAAGAGATCAAATAGGGAAGAAGGGGGAGAAATAGAAAAAAGAAGCAAAGGTATATGCCACTTAACCGACGAGCTCAGGCATCAGTGCTACAGTTCCGTAATTCTCCCGCCATACGAAGAAGTAATGCACATCATCCGGTGTTCTTCAGTGCCTTGAGAGAATGTTCATTAACTTCCAACTATTGCGAGCATCTAAAGGAGTATCAAACATACAGACTTCTCCATGAAAAACCACTCAGCTTGGCGAGATATAACATACAGTAAGGAAGTTGCAGGTCCCGTAGACTGCGTTTCACATCCTGGAATTTAGCCCTCTTGGATACTTTATTCCCATTGATCAAAAGATCAGGATGATCTCTAGCCTTCCTGAGGATTAAGTCTCTGTCCCTGAAGTATATAAGTTTCATCAAAACTGGATGCGGAGGGTCCCCTGGTGGTGGAGCTCGGAATGGCACTCTGTGCCATTTCAATAGCAAATACATGAGATAGTGAGTCCTTGCCAAACTTGCATGTTAGCAAATCTTTAAATAACATCACCGAGTCGGACCCCTCTACTTTCTCAGGGACCCCACCAGTCTGAGGTTATTTCTACGCAACCTATTTTCAAGGTCATCAGTTTTGGACATTAGTAAAGACACATTATGTATGATCCTGCCAAGATCCCGCTTTACTGGGGGCAGTTGCTCTTCCACATTGCTAACTCTTTCCTCCACCTCCTTAATCAGTTCATTAACTTTCAGATCTTGTCTGATAAGGGAGAGATTTTCTTGCAGACTACCCATATGGGAGTTGAGCTGCTGCAGGACTGTACAGCCGCATATATATCTTTTATAGTGGGCTCCCCAGTAGGTACATGGGTGTGAACAGAAGAGAGTTCAAGCATGCTGATGGTGCAGGCCATAGTCGGTAATTGGCTGCAGGGCCATCAGTGAGGAGGTTTCTGTAGTGCTATCAAGTGCTGCAGGAGGAATCAAGGGCCCAGTCGCCATATCATTAGGGGCATTAGTGATCGCGGCAGATGTAGGGGGCACAGAGGATGAGCGGGCATATTTACCCAGGCGGGCCAAAATGTCCACGGCCCGCACTTCAGAGACGGCACCATCTCGCTTTGGCGCAGCAGGAGGCCCAGAGTCCTTCTGGTCCCTCTCCTTTTTCCCTGTGCGTGTCATATTGACACAGAATGGATCCGCTGGCTTGGCGGGAGTGACTGGTGGCACAAAGGGACGGATTTGTCCACTACAGGAGGAGGATGGAGGAGAATTGCAGTGCTGCGTCCTCTCATATGGTCGGCCAGGCCACGCCCCCGTCGTTTTGTAATTTTTCAATGATAAAACATGGTATATCAGGGAAAGTCTCTTTGTAGGGCTGATTCACACAACCATGCTTGGTCCGGGAAACACATTCTGTGTGTCGGCTGCATCTCCCAGACCAACCGCGGCTTCCCATGATGATGTGAATACGGCACAATAGACCTACATGAAACTGATTGTGTTATAAAACACTATGGTGCAGTCTGTTCGGGTCAGGGGAGCAATGGTTGCTGTGGGGGATGCGGCCGACACACAGATTGTGTTTCCCGGTTGTGTGAATCAGACCTTAACATTGAACTTAGAATCTGATTATGTACACAAGTAATTAGATGAGCAAATGATGGATATGAACAGAGATCAGAGGAACAGAGAACAGAGGTACCTGTAGTTCCACACAGGAGCTGAACAGCAAATGGACGCATGCAGTGCACGTGCAGATACAGGTGGCAGAATTGGAAATCTGTGTATGTGCCAGATGCATCCATTTGACATTCATCGCCTGTGTGATGGATGCATATCCAGGAACAGATTTCATCTTGCAGCCTGGGGACTCATTAGGACAATCTCGCCTAACTTTTCAGTCAGACCATCACTGAGGCAGGGAGAGCCACCTCATAGTGACTGAATTAGAGTATTACACATTACACTGATTAGTGCAATGCTCTTATAAGGGCATCTTTATTTAGTCCTACAGCTGTTATGGTATTTAGGCATGTCTACAATATATGACATACATTTCTAATAGGTGAGGTTAAGTAGCAATAGAAAATGACCAGCTCAATGGGCAAATACTCTCCCTCCAGAGCTTTAATGCAAGTGCTTCGCTTGGTTAGTGGAGACATCACAGCTTTATTGGAAATTTTAAGAAACATGTAATGTGGGGGGAGAGATAACAGACACAGATGTGATAAATCTTGAGTGAAACTCATAAACATCGCTTACCATGTCCACTTTCACACACATATTTCAAAACAGGAGTGGTGTAAAAATGCAAAAAGTGGCTACGTTTTTGCATAAATGCATCTGAAAAGCTGCTGCTGAAAACCCCACTTTGCGACTTTTTGAAGCCAGTATTCTGTATTGAAGGAATGATAAATCATGGCCGATGTGTTTCTCCAGAATGCATTTCTGTGTGTCGTCAACCGTACATTATAGGTTTCTGAAAATTTTCATTGCAGCTTGAGGATTTTACCATATGCTACTACTTTGTCTAAAGTTTTAATCAGCTATATTTTTTATTGATTTTTGCATTGAAAAACACAAGTAAAACAACATAGCCCATCCACCCCACCTTTCCAGTACAGTCAGCAGCAGACAATGAATATAAAAAATATGCAATAAGGTACTAGTCTCTAGTGTGTCCTGTTTACCCGGGACAAGCATAAGTATAAAGGGCCCTTTACACAGATCGAGAGTCTGCCAGAGGAACGCTTGATAGCAATTATCTGCTGGTGTAAAGACGCCACTAATTACTAGATGAACAAAAGAAACGCTTGTTCGATGGGTAACTGGTTTGTTTGTGCAGGCACCTAAATCATTATTTGTCGACCGTGGAGATCATGCTGTATAAACACAATCTGGTGCCGGCAAACAAGTCTGTATGGGAGCGAGCGGTGAATCAATCTCTCCTCCCCATACTGTGGAGGACATCGCTGCATGTAAATGTAACAGTCTCTTCCACTGACGAGCAGGTGATTGCCAGGAAGGGACACTTCCTTCCCAACAATAGCTTGCTAAATTCTCCGGTCTAAAGGGATCTCTACATGCAATGCCATTTGATAATAGTGTTTGATAATTGAATGTGTCGCGCAGTGACGCCTAAACCTCTTTATACTTCCAAAGAAAGCCCCTTATGCCTTCGCCACATACCCCAAAACTTATCACACTTAGTTAGAGCTGCACATGTTCAATAAACTCCCTTCTCCAACTGCACATTTTGTGAAAAGGTAATAAGTTAGGATCCCTTGTGGTACTCCCACCTGTTTGGAGAATGTGGGTCCCCTGCTCACTCCATAAAAAAGAATACGAGGTGGCTGTCTCTATTGTAGTTTTTGGGAGTTGCAGAAATATCATTGTCACAGCTCCCATAAATTACAATGGGGATAGCCACACATCCTTTCTAAATAACTGATATTGCAATACTTTGTGCTATGCTTAGCTCAGGGTCTAGCAGTTCAGTACATGACACAGGGATTAAAGGAGCGGCGAAGAGAACATACTAATAATATTTTGCACTAGGCTTGAAATGTCCCTTTGAGTTAGTTAAAATAAAACCCTTACAGTGTCACTGCCAATCTTATGATTGTGGTTTGCAAACACTGGCATAGTGGCATGCAGTGGTGCTCCTCTGTTTTACAGTTTATTTAATTGACTATTAGGAATCTGTTGACCAAACAAGGTAAACAGTATCGTATCTCCTCTGTGTTTTCTTTTTAGGGATTCTGCAATTTCCAGTAATAAGACCCCACACAACAGCTCAATTAATCACATTGAAAGTGTTCTTCAGCAACTGGATGAAGCTCAGTCGCAGATGGAGGAGCTTTTCCAAGAAAGAAAAGTAAAACTTGAGCTTTTCCTGCAGCTGCGAATTTTTGAGAGAGATGCAATTGATGTGAGTTTTTTTCCTTAAGTTGTCTTGTTTCCATGGCTCTGCCACTGTTCCTGGCTCTGAAATTTTGCACATGCGCCGCCGCAGTTAAGATTTCTTGCGGTTGTCCCTGCACTGACACCTTCACTGCAGATGCACCAAAGGTACTGCAAAATTACTTCAAAAAGTTATGCAAAGTAGCATACTAGGTGCTTTTCATAAGGAGAACTAGTAACCCCTGACAAAGGCCTCTCACCCAGGTAAGCCAGTTCTCTTTGCTCTGTACTGATTTGGCTGCAGGTTGAGGTACTTAGCTATCTTCCTAAATTATGTCTTAAGGCCTGCTTAAAAGGTGGAACATTAACTTTACATCTGGTGGCGTTATAGGAACAACTCTCTTTATTTTTTGCAAATTTGCATATCAGAGTTTGACAACAAAAAGACATAACTCCCAGCCATCCTGGGGTAGCTGAGGTACGTCCAGATTTAAACTGTATCTGTGTCCTAAGGATAGAATGCAGAGGTGAAGCAAGATGCTCTTAGCTCCCTGCCTCACCATTCACCATTATTTACTGTTTTTAGCAGCAGGTGCAATGTGGTGACTGCATCATGCATGCTGATCTGGACAGTAGAGACTCAGATATTGCACAAAACAAATGGCTTGCCATTTCACCGTGCAGGGAAGCTGTTTAGGCCCCAGGGGAGCAGTGCTCCTGGGGAAAGTCACCTCAGATGCCTTGGTCACAATTTACTATGGCATCTTAGGGGTTAAATGTTTGTGATCGGCGTTATAATTTAAAACGGCAAAAACTCAGCAGTTAGGAGTGGGCGCCATTTTTAAAACCCGTACTTCTGCCGTACATGTATATCAATGGTGTTGAAGGGGTTCAATTACATATCCCTGCCTACAATTTATGCAGCCAATTTAATGTGTATACACTGATCAGCTATTACATAAACCCATCTGAATATTGTATTAATCTCCCTCGTATCTGGTTCTGAGACATTCGGTTGCAAGCACTTCCCACAGATGCTGAATCGGATTGAGATGTGGGGAGTATGGAGGCCGATCCAGTACCTTGAACTCTCTTTTTCCGCAAACTCTTCCTGAGCAATTTTTGCACTGTGCCATGGAGCATTATCCTACTGAACAAGGCTTCAGTCATTAGGGAATATTGTTGCATGAACGGTGTCCTTGGTTTGCACTGCACAACCACCTGGCTGAATAGACCAAAGTCACCTTCTTCTTTGCTTTTTAATCTTGTTGCTCATGTTTCCACTGTAGGCACTTTCTGCAGTGGTCAGGGCTCGCCATGGACACTTTAACCAGTCGGTGGTCTTTCAGCTCCATATGCACCAAGGAGGTCATTTACTATACTGATATGGGGGGGGGCATTTCCAGGCTCAGATAACCCTTTTAACCATTTATTGAACAATACTTTACCTTCCTTTTCTTTTTCCCCTTTTTCTGTGTTGTAGATAATATCAGACTTGGAATCCTGGAATGAAGAACTTAATTTACAAATGAACAACTTTGACACGGAGGACCTCACTCTCGCAGAGCAGCGGTTACAGCACCATGCCGATAAAGCACTAACTATTAATAATCTCACGTTTGATGTTATCCACCAAGGACAAGAACTTCTCCAGTATGTCAATGAGGTGCAAGCTTCAGGTATTTAAATAGTCATTTGGGAAATCTTTGGGATCCAGCTGTAGCACTAAAAGGGGGAGCTCATTCTATCATGTCATTATGGCCTAACAGAGCATATGAGTAGGGTCTGTCTTTAACCCTTTCCCTGTTAAAGATATAACCTATATGTATTTGCAGGATGGCACTTTAGTAGCCACGGACATATCTGACAAGCCCTTGCTACTGATGGTTGGATCTCAAGCTGTGTAGCAAAGTTGTAAGCCAGGGTTTATTTTAAAGCTGAAAATGTAAGCTTTAAAACAAGAACAAGACTGCAGCTCTAGAAACGTTATATCAGTTATTAGAAACCTGTTCCAGTGACAGCTGTATATACCTGAAGCTTCATTCCCAATGTGAATTCTAGAGGCTGTATCTCTCTCGGAGCAACTAGCACTGCGGTCCTGGTCTTGCTTGTTTTGCCAGATTTAAAACAACCTGTTCACATCTCTAACTGCTAGAAAGCCTGAGATCACAGTCGGCTGAAGGTGGGCTGCTTTAACATAATATATCATCCATGTGCTGTTTGCATCCATGTGTCCATTCCTCAAATTATAGAACATGTTCTGCACTTGTCCGTATTGCAGACAAGAACAGTCTTATCTAGTGATGGGAGTGAGAAAAACTTGGATTGCACATGGATGGGGTCCGTATTTTATGGATCTGTGGTTTGCGGACTTCAATACAGACAAGGTCTGTTGTTTTTTTTTTTTTTATGTGCACGTTCTAGGTTGTGTTCCTCTAGCCCAGGGATCAGCTCAGCAACGTCTGGCACTGAAACTACAGTTGTTCTGGAACTACAACTCCCAGAATCCTTCTTTCATTTCTACGGGAGTTTCATGAACAGTTGACTGTGTGCATTCTGGGAGGTTTTTTTTTTTTGAACAAATCTGAAATCTTTGATAACTCAACACAATATATTTTCAGCCTGCTTGGTTTAGACATTGTGGTTGACTGCCCTAAATCAAATGTTATGTAAAGCTTTTCACATTCAGAGTTTTTCAGTGAGCAGTGAGCTGTTCCAACGTTCCCTAATAGTGTCAGTAATATGCTGGTTTGAAAAATTACTTTGTCAAATCTCTGGCCATAATGCAGCTGCATACTTGTTTATGTGTTCATTTTTGTATAGGAGTTGATCTTCTCTGTGATAGAGATGTGGATATGGCAACACGAGTGCAAGATTTACTTGAATTTCTGCATGAAAAACAACAGGATTTGGATCTGTCAGCAGAGCAACACAGAAAACACCTAGAGCAATGTGTTCAGCTTCGCCATCTTCAAGCTGAAGTGAAACAGGTATTACACCTATAGTAATGAAGTAAAATATGTAACTTTGTAATTGATTTTAAAAGATTATTACTTTATAGATATTTTATCTGCAGTGGATTTTGCGAGTGTTGGCGAACGTTCTTGGATTTAAGTTTCCCAGTCCTATTACAATAAAGTCAGTTGGACCATCTGGCTTGTTACGCCTCATTCACACGTCCGTGCTCAAATCCGTGAGCAGGTGGTCAGTGAGGCATCCGTGAAGCTGTCCGCGAAGGATCCGTGTTGGGTCCGTGTCTTGCCATCCGTGTTGCATCTGTGTTTCACGGACACTGAACAGCTGAAAAATAATTCAAAGCATCTCTTCTTAATGATCCGTGAAAAATGGATCCGTGTTGCATCCGTGGTTTTCATGGACCCATAGACCATAATGGATCCGTGAACACAGACAAAATAGAGCATGCATCCGTGCTGAAAACACTCTCCCACGGACCGTGCTAAAACACTGATGTCTGAATACACACATTAAAATGAATGGGGACGTGTGCTGTCCGTGGAGAACACGTACAACACACGTCCGTGAAACACTGACGTGTGAATGAGGCTTTTATGGGAGCCTCCTGAGTCTCCCCCGGCAGGTGATGTCAAAAACCAGAAAGGACTCTGGTGTTATAATGTTCTACTCTGTTGTGAAATGAGGGAAGCTGCTGTTAGAGGTATCTAGCAGCCGTTTACTCCACTCTCTCAATTCAGAACACATACACAATTGGCTGAACCAAGCTTGTATTTGTATTGGAGAGTCAGGAAGAATAGCATTTAAAAGAGCAGGTGTTTGGCTGAAGATTTCTGGACAGCTTTAGACTGGTTGTAAATACATTCTGCATATGCAGACTTAAAGGGGTTGTCCGCTTATTTAGTATTGATGACCTATCCTTAGGATGGGTCATCAATATCAGATCGAGCACAGCCTTCCCTTCAATGTTTACCTGTTCCCTGTCACAACTGCAGCGATGAGCAGGTGTAATTATATCTCAGCCGTCCTATTCACTTCTATGGGAAGACTTTTTCCTGTTCATTTGAATAGAGGTTGTCCAGTATTTTATTATTGGTGGCCTGTCCTCAAGCAGCCCCGCCAATCAGCTGTTTCAGGGTATCTCCAGAACTGCACAGTTCGTGTAGTGGATATAACTGGGAGCACTGCTGCA
Source organism: Rhinella marina (assembly GCA_900303285.1). Lineage (NCBI taxonomy): Eukaryota > Metazoa > Chordata > Amphibia > Anura > Bufonidae > Rhinella > Rhinella marina. The sequence goes on from ONZH01014594.1 coordinate 23,582, forward strand.
GTGAATGGTAGTAACCAGCTACATCCACTATAGAAGTAGACAGAGCTTTGTATTTCCAGTGCAGGGGCTATCCTGAAGGGTGTGGGATGTCGAACCCCCGACAATCAGATAAAGATGAAAATCCTAGACCAGTGATTTTCAACCAGTGTGCCTCCAGCTGTTGCAAAACTACAACTCCCACCATGCCCTTCTGTAGGCTGATAGCTGTAGGCTGCCTGGGCATGATGGGAGTTGTAGTTTTGCAACAGCTGGAGGCACACTGGTTGAAAATCACTGTCCTAGACAGCCTCCTTAAAGGGGGTGTCTTGAACATTTATCAATTGCTGTGATAGAAATGGGAATGGGAAATGGGAAATTAGGGTTGTCACGATACCACGGAAAAGAAAAATAAAACACTAAAAATTTTTTTCTCTGTTACGGCGTTCACCACATAGGATATATTTTTCTTCTGACTTTTTCGGACGCGGCGATACCTAATAGGTTTACTTTTTTTTATTGTTTATATTTTTTTATATGGAAAATTAGGAAAGGGGGTGATTTAAACTTTTAATATTTTGGTGGTTTTTTTTAAACTTTTTATTTAATAACTATTAGCCACCTTAGCCAAGGACGGCACACCGTGTTTTCTAAAAGATACTAGGCTGCACAGCAGCGCAGCCTAGTATTGGAAAACTGCAAATCCCAGTATCATATCGATCCGAGTACAAAAGTGTTGATTGGGTATTGAAAGTTCAATAACTGGTGCAACTCTACTTGGAATATTCTCTGCCGCTCTGGTGCCCCTGCTGGTCTGTGTGGCTGTTTTGCAGACCACGTGCACATTTCTGCTCCTGCTAGGTAATCAGCAGACAGTGGCTGGCTGCAGCTATGACATGTAGTCAAATATATAAAGCTGAGTGTATGTATGTGTGTATATCTGCTAAAGGAATCCGCACCGTCGCAGCTACAATCACGAAATTTGGCACACAGGTACATCAGGTGTCCGGGGAGGTTTTAGAAAGGGTCTCGGCTCTCCAGGACATACCGTTCCTGCGATATTCCTAAAAAATGCATTAACCAATCGAAGCCTGGTCACATGACCCTTATCAGCCAATAGAAGCTCACAGGCAGTTACTGTTCCCCCACACACAGTTTCACACCAGGTTTCCATAACAACCCAGCCATTTTTCTTCACTGCTGTACGTCTGCTTTAAAGGGGCAGAGTGCTGTGGATGACACTGTTAAAGGGGTATTCCGGTTACCATAAATATAACTTATGTTTTAGCTGCAGGGTTGGGAGGGAGGATGACTTTCTCCCTGCAGCTCATGCTCAGACTGCACGGTGCTGCTGTCTGAGAGTAAGCTGTTTAAAAGGACATCCCTGTTTCCATCCAGGCCCTGCGCATGACAGAGGACAAGGAGTCTGAAAGCCGTACTGTCCAGCCTAAAACCGGACCTCTGGCCACCCTAGGGGCAGGCTGATGTTAGGATGGCCAGACGTCCGTTTTTAGGCTGGACGGTCCAGTTTTCTGGCTCCCTGTCCTCCGTCTGGCGCAGTGCCTGGATGGACACAGGGATGTCCATCCTTTCAGTAGCTCACGCTCGGACAGCTTCTCCTCTGTGTCTTCACAGAACCAGGGGACGTGGCCTACTGTTTAGTGGTGTGGCTCCAAGGGGACCAGGGCATGGCTTCACGTTTGGGGGCATGGCCGGTGAGGTACGGCTTTCTGGGATGGATACAGTGGCCACCCTAGCTGCTGTGAAAGTCACTGTTAAAGGGGCGGCACTGTAGAGGTCACTCTCGATAGCTTTTAACGAGACACACACACAAACATTAAATGAAATAGCTGAAATATACCCGGGCGAAGCCGGGTCCTTCTGCTAGTAGTCTATATATCAAGTCTGCTCAGCTCATCTTGCTGTGTAACCTTATGCTGGCAAATGAGACGCTGTTTTCATGGTGACCGGTTTGCTTTATATGTTGTGTGTAACAGCTGCAGCCAAATACTTTTAATGGCTAAATATCAACGTCCTATATTGCTGTGTAGGAATATGTCACACTTGGCACAATTGTAGTTCTACCACATATGTACGTAGTTACTTAAGTAGATAAGACACGTCTGTAAATTTTAAAGATGTTCTCTCTCTTTTTATAAAACTGCCCTTCTGCCCTGTGGAAGGAAGATCGATTAGTTAAAGGGGTTATTCGCACATGGATCCAAAGCTCTCCACACTCATTGCTCCAATTGCTCTGCTAGATTTATATTAATCGGTCCGCTTTTTTCTGCAGTTAAAGGGGTTGTCCGAATAGTTATGAAAAAAAATATATAGTACTGTAAATCTGATCGGCAGCAATATATAACTAAGTTAAGCAAGTTTTAGGCAAAAAAAATCTATATTTCCTTATTTCCCTGGTTCTCTTCTGGCTCTTTGTTTACATGCAATAACAACAACCTCTGCCCCCCCCCCCCCCCCATCTCCCCCTGCTCTGCAAAGGGAGTGAATAAGTCTGCCCTGAGTGAAAGGTCTGTCTGCTAGGATACTCAGCAGCATGTTGTATGTATAGAACTACAAGTCCCAGCTGTACAATGACATTACTGATGCACACAGGAACTTCCCCCTACCTTTATTGTGCAATACTCTGCAGATCTCCTCCAGTGTCAGCTCTGTCTCTTCAGGATAACTACAGATCCTGTGTGTTCTGGCTGAAGGGCTTAATCTTGTATCTGAAAGAATCCAGGGAGAGAGCAGGAGCCGGCAGAGCAGGGGGGCGTGCCCAGCACAATGACGTCTCGTGTACAGACTCTTATCTGCTTGTGCACATCACAGGTCATGTGACCCGGAGTGAAATCTGAGAAACCTGAAGCTTTGTTTAAACAGTTTTTATTAAACATTTTTAAGATCAAGAGCAAATCAAGTTACAACAATAGCCTCTTGTTGAGGCAGAACAAGATATACCATTACAAGTCAATTGTCTACATCAGTAACAACAATAAATTGCATCCGGAGTCGTGTAATATCGCCTGTATGGCAAAGGTCTGTCAGGTAAGGTTGAAAATGGAGATAACGATTGAACGATAGCAGATGAAAAGAGAAGGAGAAAAGGCAAGCGGGAAGTGAGAAGAATAAGAAGAGAGAAAGAGAAAGAAGAGGGGGAAAATAAAAAAAAAAGGGGGGGAGGGAATAAGGAGGGGAAGGAGAGTAGTATTGTGAGATGAATCATGAGGTAAGTATGGTTTGAAAGCCAGGGGTCCCCTGAAAATTGGTCCATGACGACCAAATCTTAAGGTATTTCCGAGATCTGCCCGAGGCGTCGGCTGAAATTTCTTCCATCCTGGCAATATATAACATTTCATGGTACCATTCAGTCATAGTAGAAACATGTGTCGTGCGCCAACGTCTGGGTATAACTGATCTTGCTGCAAAGATACAAAACCTCTGTAAGCTTTTCTTTTCAGTAGATATAGTGCCGGGTAGGATGGAAAGGAGCGCCACACTAGGGGTGACATCCACCCGTCTTCCCGAAATGCTATTAAAAAAATGCCAAACACCTTCTCCCAGAAGGGCTTAACAAGTTCACAACTCCACCAGATATGTTACATTGTGCCCTTCTCTTTATTACATTGCCAGCATGTCTCAGGAACAGAAGGAAAGATTCTGTTAAGTCTGACAGGATATCTGTATCATCTCGATAATACTTTATAGCTTTTTTCCTGTGCAGAGCATGCCATTGACATTTTATGAGAGAATAAGAACGCTTTTTGTAGATCAGAACGCTCAAGAGAGGTGCCGAGTTCCTGCTCCCAACAAACCAGAAGCTTTAGATGCACAAAGTGAGGGAAAAGCTGTTATATTTGATTAGTTACAAATGACAAAATAACATAACTCGGACAACCCCTTTAAGGAGGTGTGTCCATTGTGCTGCAGCTCTCTCCCTATCACAACTCAGAAGGTAGTTGAAGGATTAAACCGCATGTGCAGCCATCTCAGTGAGCAAAACAAAGAAATAAAGAAAAAAAATCAGTTGTCCAAATTAAAAGAACGGTTGTGCACATGGTAAGATCTCTAGACGGACACAAATGTCAGTTTGGAGTCTCCCAACACGTTCAGGCGCTGAGGTGATCTGGGCTGCTCCGTTTATTACAAAAGCATATACACACAGTAGAAAAGGTGGGGGCCTTGTTCACAGAGTTTCCCCAGCAAGCTGATAAGCATTAAACGCATATTCTTTTGTTCTTGTCTTGGTTACTCCACCGCAGCATCCCGGACAGGTGGGGGGAGTGGAATCTGTATCAGGATGTACTGGACACAGCTGCATAAGCATTTTGCAAAGCTGAGATATTTTTGTAAGGCTAAATAGCATTGAATACATGTATATACAAATGACATCACACTGTGAGGGGAAAATTCAGTATTTCTGCTGGTCTACCTTCACAGTCCCCCCTAAAGACTGAATTTTTCCCTAATCTTTGATTTTCTAATTGTCAAGAGTGTCTAGACGGACATGGGGGAAAAGGTAGTCTTCACCAAGGCTGAAACCCAACAGGCACCCCCCTGTGTACTTGGGCTTATCCTAATCATTTGACAGAAACCTACTTGTGGACCATTGATTTTCTAAAAAACAAAAACTGTGTGTTGGACTAACAAGAAGTGTCTCTCTGAGGTCGTCTTCTCTTCGATCTTCTTGGATAATAACAAAAGTCTCTGGTGCAAAGTCAATTGTCCATCACTTGATGCTTGTTATTATAAAGTTCAGTCTATGACCCCTCCCTATGTATGTGAAGGGGTAGCAGGTGTAGATGTCAGTGCAGATGTTAGAGCCTCTTATCAGTGGGTGATTGACAGTCCATTACCTTGTCTGTGTGAGGAGCTTTGACACACTGGTCTCACTGGTCTGCAGATCATTGCATCAGCTCTGCTAGTTGGTCAGGAAGTCTTAGGCACACAGATTACCGTTAAGGTCCACCCCTGGACAGCCGTAGTACGAACAGCAAGGCCTTGTTCAGCATGGCAGACCCGTGGTCGAAGCCGTTTCTTGTTGGGTGACAGGTTACTGACAACTGTGTCTTACCACACCTTGTAGACTTGACGTAGCAGCTCCTGGACTTTTTCCGAGGTTGTCAGTCCCAGCTCTTTTTAGCTGCACACAGGAAAGATGCACCGGAACAGTTCCACACAATCAAAAAGTTAACTCAAAAAACTCAGTTCATGTTAGAATAAGCTGTTGCTGAGGTTTCCTCTCCATCATTGATCAAATAAACAAATGTCCTTAGAACTTTTGTCGGTCCAACACTGTATGTAAATAACACTTACCAATGAGACCAAAGAGGTCTTCTGTCAAACCAAAATAAACTTGTGAAATTCTAAACCTGATCTAATTAAAGGATACTTCAAAACAAACTTTCATAATATTTTGACAAATGATCCTGCATATTTCAATACATTAATCAATAGCAATGCCCGGGTATCTTTGTAATGTAAAACCTTTTAAACCAAATAAAACACAACACCATTAATTTTTTTTTTTTCTTTCATAACCAACTTTGAGATACCAAACGATGTTTGATGTTTACTAAATGCGTGATATTGTGTATTCTGCACATTTTGTAGAAGTACCCAGCTTTTTTGGATGTGGAAATGAACGGACCCTTTTTTTTTTTTTTTCTGTGAATGAACAGAGTACTCGTCTTTTACTGGGGTGTCTTGTACCTAGGAGATGGGCTCAAGGGCTGTCTTTGTATCTGTGACATCCACCCTGTCCTCCTCCCTCCCCTCCGAGTCAGCTAAGTCCACCCCTTCCAGTCGGACGGTGTAATCCTCCCTCTTTCAGTCAGTCTCGTCTCAGTTGTCCATGAGGACAGATCTCTGATGCACAGTTAACATATAACATATAAGTCAACAGAATACAAACATTGAAACAAACAGATCTGACAATACAGACATGAACACATGAAGGGCCCATAGGAAACGTTTCATTGCCTTGATTTCAAAAATAAAATGTAGAGTTTGATCAAAACATTTGGTACCAATAAAAACACAAAATATCCCAAGGAAAAAATAAAAATCCCCAATGCGCATATAAAGAAAAAAAAACAAATGTCGTACGCCGTACACATTCACATTGTCATTCCTTCATTTTCTGCTGCATATCCACACACAACTCATACACAGCTTTGCTGAGCATCCATCAGTCTTCACAACTTCAAACACATTCAACACAACAGTTGCATTCATTCACATTCCACTGAATGAGCCAACTCTCAGCTACACAGCTTTCCGGAATACAGATACACACAGAAGACCATCCTGTATGGGGGGGTTGAAAGAAGCATTAAGTGAGTCAATTGCTGGCACATAATACCATTGTCTTCGGTTGTTCACTCCTACAACACATCGTTATTGTAACAACACACAAGCACACTGCAGTGTGCACATAAACTATTGTCTCGGCGCTTGGACATTTACAAGCTGCTAGGAAGAGAAAAAAGAAAGTTATTAATTTATCTTTACTCTTCTGTGTCACATATACAGCCAATCTACAGCAACAAAAAGGAACATTTCTATATCTTAAGTCACTTTCACTGTATTGTCTACTCCTCACTCCACGGGGGGAGTGAATTCCTGAGGAGGGGGTTTCAACATGAGCTGAAGACATGGTAGTATTATCATAATCATAAATTCCAAAGGAGGGAGAAATTGTAACTAAAAACTGAAGAAGATCTTTTTTTTTCTTTTCTCCCATTGTCTCACTTTAGGAGACAATTTTGCAATGGAAATATTTTTCTCAACTTCTAAGTCACTTACATAAACCATATCAACCATTTTTCCTGCACCAGCCTATTACCCTTCTAACCAACTTCTCTTTCCCTTCAATACACTTTCCACAGTCCATCTTTTTTTTTTTTTTTCTGATTTGAAGCAGTTCTATAGAAGGCTCTTGCTACATCGATCAAACCTTCACTGGGCTCTAATCTGCCTCCTGGAGGCATCCCAATTATCTTACGCAAGTTTTTCACATCCTTTACATATCTTTTGAGTTCTTTTTTCCACCAGACTGACAGCGCTAGAAGCTCCAACGGGAAGGTTGGGCTTCTCTTTAAACAAAAACATGACGCCTTATCGATATGGCCTCTATCGATCCAAGCCCCTTATCTCTCTTATCACCAGGAAGGGAGGGAAGCTTTAAAGGTTCCCGGCCATACAGATACTCGTTATATACTCGTAAATTACAGCCTCACCGTCTTCGATCCTGGGGAGATTCGCTCAATGGGCGTGATAAGCACCGCTCAGCGCGTCCTACCGTGACCACTCTGTCACTCACTACACTGTCCCTATCACTTAGCTATGTCTGATAACTCTGTCTGTTTGCCTATCGCTCCAGCACCATACATGTATGGCGCTAGTAGTGAAAGGGTGAAGGGTTAAAGGGGTTGTTAAAAAAAATATACAAAAAAATATATACACAAAATAATATTCTACAGTTTTCAAACCAGCACCTGGATCTGAATTCTTAAATTGCATGTAATTAAAAATTTTGCATAGCCACTGAGCTATTCAATAAAATGTATTCTTATTGTGCCACCTGCTGTTTGTTTTTTTTTCTTATTTCTTTGTCCTGGCTTACTGAGAAGGCTGCACATGCTCAGTTTCATCCTTTAACTGCCTCCTGAGTTGTGATAGGGAAAGAACTGTGGCAGAATGTACACACACCCTGATCTGCAGCCGAAAATACACTCCCCTTGAGCTGCCAGCTTGATATACATGTATCAGAGAAATGAATGGAGATATCTCTGGATCCATGTTAGATACAGGGATGCTTATCATTTATTAGATAGAGATTGTCATGTACTATATGATGACGTATTTTTATATTTTACATTAGTCATGGCATAACTCCTTTAAAGATAAAAGTAAACCAGGCAGGCAGCAATTGCCCAAAGTTGTCACGCTATATGATAAATATGATACAACTTGTTCACCCCACAAATGGTTCATGTTGTTAGGCCAGTTTGACACTTTGTTGTTTACCGGTATTGAGATCCGTCAGAGGATCTCAATACTGGAAAAAAAAACATTTCAGTTTAATCCTCATGCATTCTGAATGGAAAGAGATCTGTTCAGGATGTCTTCCATTCCGTCAAAGTTCTGTTATGTGACCAGACCCTAAACCACTGCAAGCTGTGGTTTTGTGTCCAGTCATAAAAAGGGAAAAAAATGTATCAGTCGCTGAAAATAATGTAAGTCAATGGTGACGGATCTGTTTGTTTAGAAGCCTAAAAAAACTGATCCATCACCCATTGACTTTCAAGGTATTTAGTGATGGATACCTTTTTTTTTTTTTTTCCGACTTTGATTTCACACAACTAAGCCACAGCTTCCTAACAGAACGGATGCATCCTGATGTGCAAAATCAAAACTGATCCATTTAATTAGAGTATTGAGATCCAGTGCCAGATCTCAATACTGGAATTAACAATGCAAGTGTAAAAGTAGCCTTAATAATTTTAGCCAAGCCTGTTCTTCTAGACGCTCTGCAAAATTTTTAAAAGATTTAAAAAATACCTAAACTGTAAAATATTAAATTATATGCCACTTTTTGTGTCTGAGTTAAACATTTTGCTTGCGAAATCTCCCACAGTATATAATCTTTTCAATTTAAATATTGCAGGTTCTTGGTTGGATCAGAAATGGTGAATCCATGCTAAATGCTGGCCTGATAACGGCCAGCTCACTGCAAGAGGCAGAACAGCTCCAAAGAGAACATGAGCAGTTTCAGCATGCAATAGAGGTAAGCATCGCTCAAGTCCTCTGAAAGAGCAGTTTACAACCTCCTATAGGGTATTGCCATACTCTTGAGAAGTTGGGTAACAGTTTGAGATGCTTTTTTCTTGTTTGAGCTAAAACTTATTGGAAAAATATAATTACTCAGCTAAAAATGCTCACTATTTTGAATGGAGGTGTAGTTTCCAAAATGGGGTCTTTTAGTGGTGTTTCTTATGTTTTGCCACTTCAAGGCCTCTGCAAACCTGAAAATGTGCCCTGAAAATGGAGTTCTCAAAATCCATAAGCTGCACTTTCCATTTCTAAGGCTGTTATTTGAGTCACGCAATAGGACCACATATGAGATATTTATAAAAACCTTACAATCAGGGTAGTAAATATTAAGTTTTATTTTGCTGTTAACACCTATATTCCAAAAAAGGTTTGTTATTGGGAATAATAATAATATTTGGAATTAATATTAATAATTAAGGTTTAAAATTGAAAATCTGCCAAGAATTGTGGAGTACAGTGTTTAAAATAGGATCATTATTGAGAAGTCTCTAATATATAGGCCCCCTCAGAGCTATTTCAGACTAAGGGAAGTTTGAACAATTGCTGCTAAACTTTATACGCCTTTTCATGGCTCCAAAAAATAAAATTAGGTTTGAAAAATGATGCCAATCTAAAGTGGACATATGGTAAATATTTATTTAATCTACATAATACACATCACTCAAAGAAAAGAGGAAAAACCCCAATGGCCCCCATCTCGCTGTCCAAAAACCACTCAATGTAGGGGGAGAGATAGGAAGGGTAAAAAAAAAAAAATGAAAAAAATGTTATCCTTGGTAACAAATAGACCTCTTACATTGTCACTGAGAGATCAGGTTCTAGATGCAACGTTTAGAAACCTATAGAGATAGGTGGAGTAGCTGAGACAGAGAAACCCATACAGATGCTGCAGCATTTACTGTTCCAGCTCTCCCCAATGCTGGATTAACAGTAGTGCTGTATAGTATCATTCCTGCTGCTGCCTTTGACAGAGCGGGAGTTCTCAGAGGGGAAACTAAAAATCAGCTACATGTCACACAATGCTCAGGTATAGTGTATAGCATTTTTATTATCAAATTGTGTGAGCCAACCTGACAAGGTGGTGTGGTAATGTGTATGGTTTAATCATGGAGGGTGTGTATATCCCACCCAGATACATCAGCTGGGTGAGATAAGTCCAGAAAAGCTGCACTCAGTACAGCAAAGGTAGTTGCTGGAGCTGTTTTGTTAAAGTTATATGGACTGGATTTTATTTGGACTGTGAGGTAGGTTTGGCACTAGGACCTCAGAGTCCACACACCCTTCCACTGCACATATTCCCTTTAAACTTGCCCATAGCAACCATTCAGATTCCACCTTTTTTTTCCAATGGGTCTCTGAAAAATGAATGCTGGAATCTGATTCGTTGCTATGGGCAACTAAGCCAGATTTCATTTACACCATTTTTGATAAATCTTCCACCCTTGGGTGTAAAAACTGCAGGTTACAACCTTTAATGACTCCTGTAAGTAAAGAATAAAATCTGTAAGAACATAAAGATTTAAATGAGATTCATTTTAAAGTGAATGTGTTTAAAAGGAATCTGTCATCACTATCTTGGACCATTATCTGCAAGCCCCCTTGATGTCAGGCTTTAAAGGTGCATTGAAATACATTGTCAGGACTGCTGTGCATGAGTCCTCTTAATTATGTGTGCACAACACAGCATTTGGACAGTGTTTTTCAGCAAAGCATTGAGTGTGGACATCAGAGGAATGGGAACAGTTGGAATAAAAAATGGTGATCTGGACTCTATGTACAGTACTACAGATGTTAGTATTGAGGGGACAGATTTCCTTTAAGGATACTACCCCTCCAAATGCCCAAACAACACAAAAATATGTTGTAACTGTCCATTGTATAATTTGATTGCTGGCACTATTTTTGTGGCATTTGGGCCAATAGTAGAGTGGATAAATCCTTATTCTAGTCTTCCATCAACCAGGGCAACATAATCTGCCGACATTGTCCATATTGCCTCCTTTATCCTTTCGTTCTATGACAGCACCAGGAGAGAGGATCCGCCTCCCAGGACAGGAAACCCACAGGTATAAATTTGGAAGGAGCCTCTCCCACTTCAGTGGTTTCCTGTTCTGGGAGGACAACCTACAGGTGTTTATTATCTTAAGAAGACGGGAAGTAGTTTCTCCCTGGTGTTATAGGCGGCTGGGCTGAGGTGCGTGCCGGGTGAGGTCCCCGCTCCACGCACCTTGAAGATATCCTGAGGATCGGATCTGAGACACCTGAGCGCGCTATGAAGGAAGAAGCGCTCAGTTACCCTGGCAGAGTGACCGGATAACAGCCATTCTCTGTTTCTCCAGTGAACTAGCCCAAGGAGCCCAGCTTCATCCTTCCTTGTGATTCTTGCGAGGTGCTGCCGGATCCAAGGATACAGGGACATCCGGCATGGAGAGTTCCGGGGAAACCCCTAAGGACCCAGTTACCGCTGTGCCTGTGGTAGGATGTGGGTATGGGTATGTCACTATGCCTTTTTTGTATGGATTGGGGCTTATGTGTGCATGTTTTGGCTCTTTTTTTCTTAGGATAAACCTAAGAAAGCGACTTCCAAGTTGCGCCGTAAGGAGTGTGGAATATGTAAAGCTAAGTTGGATCCATCATATCAAAAATCCTTGTGTAGACGATGCATTGAGAATACTGTTGCAGAGGAATCTCCAGCAATGATTAAATGTATGAAGAGGATGATTAGGGAAGAAGTAAATAGCACTCTATCATCTCATAAGGAGCTCCGTCATCATAAATCAAGACATCCTGAGAAGAGTTCTATAACCTCTCTGGATTCTAATGTTTCCAGTTCTGAGGCAGGGTTAGAGAGTGGAGAGGTTAATACGGCCTCTTCTTCCTCAGATGAGGATGGAGGAGGGAGACCTTTCTTTCCCCTGCAGGATGTAGATCAGCTGGTTAAAGCAGTCAGGGCTACGATGAGTATTGAGGAGGCTAGGGAAACACGTACGGTACAGGATGTTATGTTCGAGGGCCTGGAATCAAGAAAAAAGAGAACTTTCTTTATCCATAAGAACGTGTCTGCTATGATTGAGAGGTAATGGAAACACCCGGATAAGCGCAGTTTTATTCCAAGTGCAGTGAAAAGAAAATACCCATTCTCAGAGGAAGATTGTTCCCGGTGGGATAGAGCCCCTAAGATAGATGTCCCTATAGCCAAAGTTTCTCGCAGGTCATCACTTCCCTTTGATGACCTGGGACAGTTAAGATGCCATGGACAGGAAGGCAGACAGTTTTTTTAAGGAAAACCTGGGAGTCGATTGGGGCTACTTGTACCTCTAGAGCACTGATTTTGTGGATAAAGCAATTAGAGGAGCAGATTAGGGTCAAGACACCTAGAGACAAGATTCTTGAATCCCTTCCGGTTATTGCAAAAGCAGCAGATTTCTTGGCAGACGCCTCGGCAGATTCGATTAGACTATGTGCTAGGGCCTCCTCTATGGCTAACACAGCACGATGTGCCCTGTGGTTAAAAAACTGGTCAGGGGATGTAGCCTCTAAGAGCCGCTTATGCAGTGTGCCTTGTGAAGGCAAATACCTGTTTGGTCCAGCTCTAGATGACATCTTGGAAAAAGCGGGGGATAGAAAGAAAGGTTTCCCTACCTTCTTTCGCAAACAGAACTTCTCTTTTCAGAGGGGCAGAAAATTTAAGGAGAGAGAAAAAAAATCCAGTCAAGAAAAATGATAAGTGGAAATTCTCCAAGTCCCAGTCCAGGGGGGGTCCTTTTCAAGAGGCAGTCCTCGGATACTACTAGGAAGGAAAATTCTCAATGACCCTAGGGTGGGAGGAAGATTGAAAAACTTCCTTCCAGCCTGGGAAAGAATATCAAACAGTTCATGGATATTACAATCAATAAAGGAAGGTTTCAGAATAGATTTAAAAACCCTGCCTCCAGAAAGATTCAAAATTACAAATGTAGGACCCTCTTGTCAGGCTGCCCTGGAAAGAGAGGTCCAAAGTCTCCTACAAAAGGGAGCCCTTGTTGTCTTCCCAGAAGGAGAAGAAGGGACAGGTTTTTATTCAACTCTTTTCTTGGTAAAGAAACCGAACAGAGATTTCAGGACTATAATAAATATGAAGTACTTGAACAGGTTTCTACATTACAGGCATTTCAAAATGGAACCAATAAAGTCGGTGGTGGATCTGTTATACAGGGATTCTTATATGGCTGTCTTGGACATCAAAGATGCCTATTACCACCTTCGGATTTTTTGGGGTCATCAGAAGTACCTCAGGGTGGCTATGACTTTCCAAGGCTGTCTGAGACACTTTCAATTTCAGATGTTCCATTCGGGATTACCATGGCCCCGAGGGTGTTTACCAAGTTGATATCCGAGATGGCGGCCCACATAAGGGAAAGAGATATCCTTTTTGTCCCGTACCTGGACGATTTCCTGATTATAGCGCCAACACGCCAGAACGGTGTGACCCAGGTCCAGCAAGTGAGGACGATTTTGGAATTTCTCGGCTGGGTTCTGAACATAGAAAAGTCAAGACTAGTCCCAGAAAAGAGGCAGCGATTCCTGGGACTAGTTTTAGATTCGGAAGCTCAGAAGTCCTTTTTGTCTCAGTAGAAAATCGAGAAGGTAAGGTCAGTGGTTCAATGTCTGATAGATAACCCTTGAGTGTCGTTAAGGAAGGGCATGTCAGTTCTAGGGACCCTGACCTCATGTATTCCAGCGGTTCAGTGGGCTCAGATTCACTGCAGAGCTCTTCAATGGGAAATCCTAGGAGCCTGGTCTGGAGAGACAGAGGATTTAGATTTGAGTCTGGTGATTTCGAAGCAGACCTGTCAAGCTCTGACCTGGTGGCTTTTTCAAAGGAATTTATCTCGGGGTGTTCCTTGGAAAATTGTGGATCCCCTAGTGATTACCACAGATGCCAGTCCTCGGGGCTGGGTGCTCATGTCGGGGATTCGCTTCTTCAAGGTTTATGGGATTACCCAATCTTGGACAGTTCTTCAAACCAGAAAGAACTGCTCGCGGTTCTCAGAGCTATTCAGGAAGTCCTCCCCCTTATCAAAAATCGTCATGTGAGGGTGTTGTCAGACAGTGGCTCCGTTGTAGCGTATCTGAACCACCAGGGAGGCACCCGTTCCGAGTCCCTGGGGACCCTGGCGGTTCAGTTTTTTTTCTCTAGTGGAAGGAAGAGCCTTGTCTCTGTCAGCTTTTCACATCAAAGGGGTGGACAACTTGAAGGCAGATTACCTGATTCGACAGTCCTTGGATCAGAAGGAATGGTCTCTGAATTGTGCAGTTTTTTCAAAGATAGTAAAGTTATAGGGGATGCCTCGGATAGACCTGTTTGCCACCAGAGCAAACAGGATGGTGGAAAGATTTTTCTTCCTCGCTCCATCGGACTGTCCAGTAGCCGTGGACGCTCTGATGCAGCCATGGAACCAAGGCCTCCTATATGTGTTTCACCCTCTTCAGATTCTACCCAAGGTCCTGAAGAAAATCAGGGAGGACAAGGCGACGGTCATTCTTATAGCCCCCTTTTGGCCTCGTCGGGCATGTTTCTCTTGGCTGAGAATAATGTCTGTGTCCGACCCCTGGGTGCTTCCAGACATTCCGGATGTCTTGAGTCAGGACCCCATCCTTCATCCCCCTGTGAAGGGTCTCCACTTAACGGCGTGGCTTTTGAACGGAGCCTGTCTGCTTCGGTAGTTTCCGCTATGATGAAGAGTAGAAAGCCGGTAACTACTAGTATTTATGCCAGGACTTGGTGGGCCTTCTTTAGGTTTATAGGTATTTCTCCCTCTGTTTCAGTTAACCTTAATCTGCCGGTAATTCTTGATTTTTTGCAAAAAGGAATTGATAAAGGATTAGCTTTCACTTACACTTTCACTTCGCAGTACAGATTGCAGCTCTTAGTGTACTTTTTGATTACAGATTGGCCTTTCACCCATGGGTGATTAGATTTTGTAAATCAGTATCGAGGTCTCTTCCCCCAGAGAGGATCAGGACCCCTCCATGGGATTTAAATTTGGTGTTGCAGGCTTTGACAAAACAACCCTTTGAACCTCTGGATTCTGTGCCCATTAAGATTTTAACGTTGAAATGTATCTTTCTGGTAGCCGTTACTTCAGCTAGGAGAATAGGCGAACTTCAGGCCCCTTCCATTAGTCCTCCTTATACGGTAATTCAGGAAGATAGGATAGTTTTGAGACCAGATCCGACTTTTCTTCCTAAAGTACTTTCAGATTTTCATAGAAATCAGGAAGTTATCTTGCCTTCTTATCGTGCAGCCCCGAAAAATCAGAAAGAGGCAGAGTTTCATTGTCTAGATGTAAGGGAATGTGTCCTTAAGTATCTAGAAGCTACTAAAGGTTGGAGGATCCTCTCTCCTGGTGCTGTCATGGACTCCGGAAAATCAAATTACCGGTAAGTAATTGACATTTTCTGGCTGGATTCATTTTTCCATCACATTATATACTTTTTGCTTCCATGGTTACGATCACCCTGCAATCAAGTAGGCTGGCCATGCTTGCACACTGTAGAAAAACGCACCAGCCTATGTGCACTCCCACAGTCCCGACCACCAGAGAGGCTGGCGCTTTTTCCTATAGTGTGCAAGCCAGCAAAGAAGGCAATATGGACAATCACAATACATTGGTAAGTGGCTTGTATTAACTTTCTCTACATGCTAAATGCCGTTTGCTGAAGTCAGACAACCCCTTAACTGCTTTGTTTAGTCTGTTTTATTTTTTATGGGAATACATTTTGAAGTCAATGGAAGCTTAAACTGTTGCTTATGTTTTATGTCGTTTTATGACAATCATATGTTTTTCGTTTTTCTATTCAGAAAACTCACCAGAGTGCACTGCAGGTGCAGCAAAAAGCAGAGGCTATGCTTCAAGCCAATCATTATGACATGGAAATGATTAGGGATTGTGCAGAAAAAGTAGCTTCACACTGGCAACAGTTAATGCTGAAGATGGAAGATCGTTTGAAGCTAGTTAATGCCTCAGTAGCTTTTTATAAAACTTCAGAACAGGTATGTATTGAAAAAATAAAATAGCTATAATTGGTTGCATGAAGGAGGCTCCTAGGTGTGGGTCCCCTTTACAGGGCGATTGTAGTCAATTTCTGATTACTATGCCTCTTTGAAAAAGTAATCCAGTAAATAGTTTTGCCTTTTCTCTTTGGTTTTGTGGAAGCTGATCAGAACTGTATGTCTGAAACAACTAAAATTCACTTATTATATGCTTCAATATTAAGGGTTGTCCAGTGCATAAAAAATGTTGCCTGTGCTTTAAACTCCTGGACTGTATAATCCTACATCACAAGGTTTTTTGTTACAATCCTACAGATATTATTTTTTATGGGACAATTATTAATAAGATTTGTTTTTTCCTATTTCCATGGAAAATAAGTGGGTTGAAATAAATACGGTTTGTGTTTTTTTACACTGCGCTCTGCAGTGCTTATTTAGTATATGTATGTGGTGGGAAAACCTTTGGGTGCACACATTAAATGCTATTCAATATAGAGGCATTCAGGAAATAAAAAATGTACACCACGCAGTGTATATTTATTTAACATGGATGTCTATGGGTGTCAAACCACTCATTGGAATGAATTAAAAACATTTGCCCTAGGTTTCTGTCCAGATATCCCTCAGACATAAACATTGGACAGCCTCCGCACAATGCAATGTGTAAAGAGCATAAAGTGGATCTGTCACACAAATGAGCATAATACGGGTATAGATTAGACCAAACGGCACAAAAAAAATGTAACGCCCTTTCGTGTGAGCCAATGATCTGGAACGAACAACACTTGCTCTTGATGATTGGCTTGTGTAAACGTGAAAATGATCACATCTTTTATGTGTTTGAAAGGGAGATGTGCTGCTCACAAATGAAAACTATATGATGACTATATGATACATTTTAATGATTGAACCTAAACAATCATTTACTGCATGGGACCTGTCACCACAAAATCCAGTGCAATTAACAAGCAACATGAGAAGAGCAGGAGAAGCTGAGTGGATTTGTATATAGTTTTGTGGATAAATATTCATTAAAATCTGCAATTTATCCATTTATAGCTCTGCTGTTTCTAACTTAAGAATAGCCCCCCATGAGCAGCTCTCAATACACGGGGGAGGTGATATCAATCATTGATGGCATTCTATATGTAAGTGTCTATACACAGTAGTAGTACAGACACTATAATAGTTGTCAATCACTGATATCGCCTCCCCTGCGTACAGATGATCATGAGGGTGGTCTTAAAGGGAGTCTTTCACCTATATAACTAACAGCAGTGCCCCACAAAAGATTGCACACACATCCCAGACATACCTGTGTGCACTTTGTGTCTGTATTACATGTCCAGGAAAAGCACTTTTATTCTGCTGGAAAACAGTTCCCAAGTGCCCAGCTGAAAGTAACATAGTAACATAACGTAGTTTATAAGGCCGAAAAAAGACATCTGTCCATCCAGTTCGGCCTGTTTTCTAAAAGTGAAAGTAAAAACAGCTTTCTCTCCCGACTGGATTTTTAACAGCTATATCTTATGCTGTGATATGGTTTTGAAAGCTTAAATGCCAGCTTTCATAGAAGGTCAGAACCGTTTTTCTATCTGCTACCAATCCCAAGATATGAACAGCTAAAGCAGCCCTCCTCTCTTCAGTCTGGTTTGCTTTGAGTACTTGTAGCAACAGAGCTGGGCACTTGGGAGCTGTTTTCCAGCAGAATAAAAGTGCTTTTTCTGGACATATAATACAGAAACAAACTGCACACAGGTATGTCTGGGATGTGTCTGCAATCTTCTGTGGGGCAGTGCTCTTAGTTATATTGGTGAAAAACAGGTGAAAGCCTCCATTTAAGTTAGAAAAAGAGATAAGATAAAGATAAAAATGTATAAATTACAATTTTTTTTACTTGGGCTGGTTTCAGACTAGTGTCAGAGATCCGCTGCAATTTTCTTCCAAACGATTCTTAGCATATTTACCAGAATGCGGCCAGATCAGGCAGTTCAAATCCAATTGTGGCTTTTCCCTGCTATCAAACATGGGGAAGAGTCAGGAGGACAACATGCATATTGGACTAGATTTGTTCCCATAAAATAAAGTCCTTAAAGGGATTGAACAATAATAGGGCCGGACTTGTAAAGGAAAGATGACTTGCCTGCTTCCCAGGGCCAGCTCTCCGCTCCTTCTCCTCCTGGCCTGTGATGCTCTGCTGGGCTCCCTCTCTCTAAACATCTGGTTTGACATCGCTGCAGCTAATCACTGGCCGTGTCTGTGACTGGCTCCCCTCACGTCATGACAAATGGTCACATGACGCAAGGCGATCCAGTCTATGCCACGGCCAGTGAATGGCTGCAGGTGTGTCAAACCAGATGTTGACATTGATGGAGCACAGCAGGATCACAGGTCTGTAGGAGATGGAGCGTGTAGCCGGCGCTGGAAAACAGGTACGTCGTTATTCTTTTGCAGGTCCAGCAAAAACAACCCCCAATTCTTTCACAACCATTTTAAAGGAAATATACACCTATTTTAAGTTGCAGTTATTTTATCTCAACCTTTTTTTTTTTTTGTAAGGTTTGTAGTGTTCTTGAAAGTTTAGAGCAGGAATATAAGAGAGAAGAAGACTGGTGTGGAGGGGCTGATAAACTTGGACCAAACTCAGAAACTGACCATGTCACCCCAATGATTAGCAAGCATCTTGAACAAAAAGAAGCCTTCCTAAAGGTATGGTCCATTGACAGCATCTATTGGTCATAGAATAGACAAATCATGTGACTGACTTACTGTTAACAGAATGCACTGAAATTTCAAAAGAGCTACAAAGCACACAGTGGTGTCATCAAATGTGCAGCTAAAATTAAAACTTTGTCATTTATAAAAATGTTCATTTTTTACTTCAATCAATACACTTTAATTTCCTTTTCCTTTAACTGTTTTCCATTAATGTTACTTATCAAATCTTAGTTCTACTTAATATTCATATACTTTTTTTTCATATTTTGATATTAAACTGTATTGCACCTATTTTATGTATGAGTCTTTGGGCTAATAGCAATTTTTGACTTGTTTAAGGGAATGTATCACATATCTTTTCTTACTAGCTAATATTAGATGCTATTACATATTCTTTTTGTTTATGATTATAAGGTGGCCATCTTGCCTGATCTGGTGTTGGTCGTCCCATTACAACAACTTATCCACAGGATAAGGGTATATGTAGCTAATCGGCAGGAGGTCCAACCGCTGATGCCCCAGATGATCACTAAAATAGGTGCTCATGTTTCCCCTTTGTAGAGCTGGCTGATATTGCATTGAGTACAGAGTTGAATGGAGCGCCAGCATCTCTGGTGGATAAGGGGGATAACTTGTTATAAACCAAAATACTCATTTAACCCCTTCCTGACATATGATGTAATAGTACGTCATAGTGGCAGGTGATTTCCCGCCATTTGACGTACTATTGCGTCATGCTGATCCGGCGGGCATCAATAGCCGGGCCAGTCACTGATAGCCGGGCCCCTGCTGTATCTAATGGCATCGCTATAAAAGCCGATGTCGGCGGATTAACCCCTTCTATGGCATAGAAGGTGTTTGCGGCAGGTGAGGGATGCCATCGGGAATGAGAAGGCAGCCCGATGCCTTGCAGAGGCATCGGAGCCTCCCTTCTATGGAAGCCTAGGAGATCCAGCCCCATGCTGGGTCTCCTAGGCTACTGTTAGCGTATTACACAGTGTAATTACACAAACAGGCAATGCATTACAATACAGATGTATTGTAATGAATTACAAGGGGGATCAGACCCCCAAAAGTTGAAGTTCCAGAGTGGGACAGAAATAAAGTGGGGAAAAAAGTGTTTATAATAATAAAAAGCGCATATTAGGTATTGCCATGTCCTTAACGACCTGCTCCATAAAAATATTACGTGACCTAACGCCTCAGGTGAACACCATAAAAAAAAAAAACCTAAACAAATAGTGCCAAAAAAGTCATTTTTCACAAAAAGTGCAGCACCAAGCGATTAAGAAGGCGTATGCCCCCCCAAAATAAAATAGTACCAATCAAACCGTCACTTCATCCCACAAAAAATGAGCCCCTACATAAGACAATCCCCCCCCCCCCCCCCAAAAAAAAAAAAACTATGGCTCTCAGACTATGCAGAAATGAAAACATCATTTTTTTTGTTTAAAAAAATGCTTTTACTGTTTAAAACTTAAATAAATAAAAAGAATACATATTAGGTATTGCCACATCCGGAAGAACATGCTCTAGAAAAACATCACATGACCTACCCCCACAGATGAACGCTGTAAAAATAATAATAATAATAAAAAGTGTGCCAGAACAACCAATTTTTTTGTCGCCTTCGCCCATAAAGTGTAATATTAAATGTTCAAAAAAATCATATGTACCCAAAAATGGTACCAATAAAAACGTCAGCTCTTTCTGCAAAAAACGAGCCCAAGCACCAGACGATCGGCAGGAAAAAAAAATATGGTTTTCAGAAAATGGAGATATAATTTTTTTCAAAAATGCTTTGTAAAACAATCAAACAAAAAAGTAGACATATTTGATATTGTCGCGTCCTTAACAACCTACTGTACAAAAATAGCACATGATCTAACCTGTCAGATGAACATTGTAAAAAACAAAAAAAATCAAAACTGTGCTAGAACAGCCATTCTTTTGGTTACCTTGCCTCACAAAAAAACGTAATATAGAGAGATGAAAAATCATATGTACCCCAAAATAATACCAATAAACTATCCCATAGTTTCCAAAATGGGGTCAGTTTTGGGGAGTTTCTAATGTGGGGGGCATCAGGGGGCTTCAACTGGGACATGGTGTCTAAAAACCAGTCCAGCAAAATCTGCTTTCCAAAAACCATGCGGCACTCCTTTTCTTCTACGCCCTGCCATGTTCCCTTAAATCAGTTTACGACCACATGTGGGATGTTTCTGTAAGCCACAGAATCAGGGTAATAGATGTTGAGTTTTATTTGGCTGTTAACCCTTGATGTGTTCTACTATATAAGTCACACAAAGTGGCTTCAGAACTGAACTGGTCCTTAAAAAGTGGGTTTTGGAAATTTTCTAAAAAACTTGCTTCTAAACTTCTAAGCGTTCTAACGTCCTAAAAAATAAAAATTTACAAAATGATGCCAACATAAAGTAGACATATGGGGAATGTTAAGTAATAAATATTTTATAAGGTATCACTTTCTATTTTAAAAGCAGAGAAATTGGAATTTTGAAAATTGTGAATTTTATCACATTTTTGGTAAATTTGGGATTTTTTCATAAATAAAGGTGAAACATATTGACTCAAATTTATGACCGTACAATGTCTCATGAAAAATCAATCTCAGAATGGCTTGTATAAGTAAAAGTCTTCCAGCCTTTACCATGCGGTAAAGTCTTATTACCGCATAAAGTGACACGTCAGATTTGCAAAAAATGGCCTAGGCAGGAAGGTGAAAACTGGCCCAAGGTAGAAGGGGTTAATGACGGCATGTCTGCGCCCTGGATTTTTCTATTTTAGTAAATAGTCATAGTCATAATTTGTGCGGACAAACCACCAATTGGTAATACTCAGTTGTCACTTTATTTCTTCATTTTAGTAGACATAATAGAACTGCTGAATTAGCTGAACTGATGAATTCAGCCTAATCAGTTGGCAATTTTGTTTTTTTTTTAGTGCAAGCAGGTTTAACCCGTAGAGGACCCTCACTGTACATGTACACCGCTGGTGGACGTGACTTAAAGGGAACCTGTCATTTCCGAAGCACCCCCTGAACTAGAGTAAGCGGTGTATAGTGTAAGTGATCGAATATGTAATTTTTATCTTCATACTCACTTCCATTCCAACTCTGTGCTCCCACAAACCTGCAGTAAAATGCATTCAGAGGACTCTTCTTTGAGTCCTCTCCATTATGTGAGTAAGCACTGGAGTAAGTGCATTTTACTGCAGGTTTGTGGGAGCACAACATCAGAATGGAAGTAAGTATGAAGATAAAAATGACATAACCAGACTTGACGACACTTAGACTATACACCGCTTACTCTAGTTTGGAGGGTGTTTTAGAGCTGACAGATTCCCTTTAAAGACCAGCGCTGGCCTGCCCAATTAGTGGCACAGACCCGGCAGTCACTGATAGACGGGCCCCTGCTGCATACGCCAGCATCGGTGAAAACACCAATCCTGGTGTATTAACCCCTTGTATGCCACTGTCAAAGCTGACCACAGCATGCGGAGGGTTTGCTGAGGGTACGGGTGCCCTCTGCATCTCTATCAGGTCCTCGCACTGCAGTGACTGGGACCCGATGGAAGAGAAGGCCTTCCATAGGCATCGGGGCTTTCCTTCTGTGGAAGCCTGTGAGATCCAGCCCTTAGGGCTGGGTCTCACAGGCAGGCTGTCAGTGTAAAATCTGACATGCAATGCATTACAATACATGATTTATTGTAATGCATTGCAGAGGGAATCAGGCCCCCAGAAGTTGAAGTCCCAGAGTGGGATAAAAAAAAAGTGTTTTTCATTTAAAAAAAAATATATTTTCAAGTAAAAAAAAATCTAAAATAAAACACATAACACAGTGGTCCAGATGGCGACCAAAATGGTCGCCAATGCTACCAGGAATTTGTAAATGGCGATAGGATTTTCTTGCCCTCCACTGCGCTGCAGCTTTAAGAAAAAAAAAAAACTTCCTTCAGCAGATGCACCACGCTAGGCACGTCTGGCCAATACCCTGACATCCAGCTCGCCAGCCAGCGAGGAACAGGAAGGGACGGCAAGCTTGTGAGGAACAAACACAGAGTTCAGGATTACTGCCGTAGCCGGCACTCTCCAGACCAGTATGAATACATTGATAATCCCTCAGGGAGCTGCTCCCAGCCAATCCCAGCACTTCTTTCATGTACACCTTGCATGAGAGCAGTCATAACAGGCCTGCTGATTGGTTACTGGTAAGACATATGCTGATTGGTTATACATGGATTAGCGCCAGTGGGAAGTATAGGTTCAGGTTAGTGTGGCTTGCTGTACACTTACTTGTCCATTGCTCGGGCTGGTGACCACTTGCAGTGCATCACCCTGTGTGCTGTGTGGGCCCTAGCTTCTGTCATGGGTTGTTACTGCATGAGGTGGGTTACCCTTTGTGTTTGCATCATACAATAAGCTACTCTCAAATTGGCAGCCTGCAGCCTTAAATGCACTACAAAGTCCAGCAAGCCCTCTTTTGGGAAATGTGAGGATATCACTGCATTATACAAGTAATGTTAGAGGGACTTAAACAATACAGTAGTTATAGATTAATAAAGTTAATTAAAAAAATAAAACATATTTCATAAAAAGGTTTTTATTGTGTTAAAGTTGCAAAAACCCTCACACACCACCTAGCACTGTTTGCCAGGATCCATATCATAAAGTTAACTTCATGTAAACCACTCTGTAAAAAAAAACGGCAAAAATGCAGAATTGTTTTTTCCCGTTCACCCCAGCCTCCCAAAAATAATAAATTTTAATCAAGAAGTACCATGAACTCCCGCCCCACCCCCCCAAATGTCCCAAAGAAATCTACATTTTCCACCCCCAGAAAACAAGCCCTCATACTTTGAGATCTGCTTAAAAAGGGATGATTCCTGGCTCTTTGAATGCGCCGATGTAACAAGACATACTATTATTGTGTAAAAGTAGAAAAAAAAAACACATAAAACTACACATATTTGGTATTACTGTAAGTAGAATAACAGAAACATGTTAGTAATATTATACAGTGAACGTTGTAAATTTAAAAAGCAAAAAGCGATAGAACTGCTTTTTTCCCCATTGCCATCCCAAAAAGGATACTAAAAGTTAATACGTTATGTCCCCAAAAATGTCACTAAAAAGTACATTTCATCCCACAAAAAACAAGCACTTGTATGGCTAAATCGACAGAAAAATAAGTGCTGGCCACAGAAAAAAAACATCTTTTTTCGTACTCCTCATTGGCTGAAAATACTCCTCAAAAATGCTAAAAGGAGTATTACTACTCCTCCAGAAAAAATGTGGTGGGACCTCTGATCAGGAGGCCCCTGTGCTGTTCCCCCTCACCGGCACACTTCCTTGCCTCCTTCTTGTGGATACCACGCTGCTCTGAAGATTTCTATCTTCAGTGAGTGCAGACAACACGGAGACAGGATCACAGGAGACAGGCCCTCACCAAAGATCATGCAGCAGGAGGCTGCTGTGAAGCAGGGCCCAAAAAGCACTAAAGCATCACAGGGAACACAGAAGGGCTGAACCAAGGACAAAGACTAGAGGCAGGAGGTACTGCATACACAGACAAATGGATGGACACAGTGCAGTAGGACACATAAGGAAACAAACGATGGGTTACTTTCCCTTCATTATATATTCCCTTTTTTAAGCCCCTTTCACACGAGAAAGGTCCACGCATTGGACTCGCAGCGCGTGTAAGGGAGCACACCCGCCCTGACCTTCCAACACTGCTGGGGGTCACATAGCATTATATTGATTTATGATGCTATGTAACCCTTAGAGGTCTGGAATATATTGGATAACACTGACAGCAGTATGTCAGTGTCATCTAAAACATTCCAGAACTGTCAGGGTTACATAGCATCATAAATCAATATAATCCTATGCAATCAGGGCAGTGCTGGAAGGTCAGGTAGGTGATGGTAGGTGTGGAAAGGTTTTTTTATTCCCCAGAGAAAGAGTTAAAGGGGTTCTTTGGGCTTTCAATATTGATGAGCTATCCCCAAGACAGGTCATCAATATCAGATCGGTGGGGGTCCAATACCCACCACCCCGCCGATCAGCTGTATAAGGAGACAGAGCGCAGTGCACACATGCCACCTCCCATATGTCTTCATGCGCTCTGCTGCTTTGCCATAGACATAGCAGCAGCAAGGAGGAGAGAGATGCGGGATACTGCACACAGTAAAGCCACATTCATACATCAGTGTTCGGTCAGTGATTTCCATCAGTGATCTTGAGCCAAAACCAGGTGCCGCTCTAAACACATGTGCAGATCATTCCCATTATACCTTACGCCTGTGGAGGCTACAATCCTGGTTTTGGCTCCAGTCACTTATGGAAATCACTGACCAAAACACTGACGTGTTATTGAGGCAATTTTTTTATATCATAATAATATATGTATTTAAATTTGACGACTAAAAATTTTATTTGGCTCCTGAATTTTTCAGTTTAGGAGCCAATGGCTCCTAGGTCATTTTTTTTTTTTTTTTTTTTTTTAGTCTGGAGCACTGTAACATTGTAAAAAAAAACCCCAGACATATTGGGTATTGCCACATCCGTAACGACCGACTCTATAAAAATATCACATAATCCACCCCCTCACCTGTAGAAAAAAATAAAATAAAAGCTGTGCCAAAACAATAATTTTTTTTTTGTCACCTTACATCATAAAAAGTGGTGACAAAGCGATGAAAAATAACCAAGCAATCAAAAAAGAGTATGCCTCGCAAAATAGCACCAATCAAGCCGTCACCTCATCTCTCAAAAAAATGAGCAATAAAGCAATTGGGCAAAAAATAAAAAGAAAACTGATTTTTTTTTTTTTGTTTCAAAAATGCTTTTATTGTGTTAGAAGTGAAAAATTTTTAAAAAAAGTAGACGTATTAGGTGTTGCTGTGTCCGTAACATCCTGGTCTGTTGAAATATCGCATGACCTAACCCCTCAGGAGAACACCGTAAAAAAAAAAGTGTCAAAACGCCATTTTTTGTAACCCTACATTACAAAAAGTGTAATACCAAACGATCAAAAATTCATACGCACCCCAAAATAGTACCAATCAAACCGTCATCTCATCCCGCAAAAAATGAGACCCTAACTACAGATGTGTCCACACTTAACTAATCACCTATCTCAACATGTCCTGAGATGTGTGTCACGAAGTGACGTTATAACTAAATTGGATAAATTGTAATACAACTTTCAGACACCAGGTGGCGCATTGTTTTACTAGCGAATACCTGAATTTAAGGTATTCACTTCTTACATTTAACCAAAATAGCAAAATATATTGTATACATTAAACAAATCCCTCCAAAGGATTTTTTTTTTTAGTGTGCAATGATTATCATATATTTTGCCTGCTGCCATTGTTTACCACAAGTCTATATGCCGTATGCTATGAGTTAGGTACAGTACACTTGGTGTCAGTATACAGTGCTAGTCTAGTATTATATTAGTTATATGCAAAATAGCACACACCAACCACAGTATTATGCATAGATAATTATACAATTTTAACAGTCCCATTACATGTTACAAATGTACGTAATACAATTCAGGGTGTCAGTATATACCTCAATTTTACCATGACATTTAATATTCCTTAATGATTATCCAATCTGTGTATCTAATCCTATCATGTGTGATACTGTCTGCAGAACTATGTATCTAATCTTATTCTAGGTGACAGTGTTTGCTGAGCTGCGTATCTAATCCTATCATGTGTGATACTGTCTGCTGAGCTGTGTATCTAATCCTATTCTGGGTGACAGTGTCTGCTAAACTACTCATCTAATCCTATCATGTGTGAAACTGTCAGCTGAGCTGTGTATCTAATCCTATCATGTGTGGTACTGTCTGCTAAGCTGCGTATCTAATCCTATCATGTGTGATATTGTCTGCTAAGATGGGTATCTAATCCGATCATGTGTGATACTGTCTGCTGAACTGTGTATCTAATCCTATTCTGGGTGACAGTGTCTGCTAAACTACGTATCTAATCCTATCATGTGTGAAACTGTCTGCTGAGCTGTGTATCTAATCCTATCATGTATGATACTGTCTGCTAAGCTGGTATCTAATTCTTCATGTGTGATACTGCTAAGATGGATCTAATTCATGTGTGATACTGTCTGCTGAACTGTGTATCTAATCCTATTCTGGGTGACAGTGTCTGCTAAACTACATATCTAATCCTATCATGTGTGATACTGTCTTCTGAACTGTGTATCTAATCCTATTCTGTGTGACAGTGTCTGCTAAACTACGTATCTAATCCTATCATGTGTGAAACTGTCTGCTGAGCTGTGTATCTAATCCTATCACGTGTGATACTGTCTGTTAAGATGGGTATCTAATCCTATCATGTGTGATACTGTCTGCTAAGATGGGTATCTAATCGCATCATGTGTGATACTGTCTGCTAAGATGGGTATCTAATCCTATCATGTGTGATACTTTCTGCTGAACTGTGTATCTAATCCTATTCTGGGTGACAGTGTCTGCTAAACTACGTATCTAATCCTATCATGTGTGAAACTGTCTGATGAGCTGTGTATCTAATCATATCATGTCTGATACTGTGTGCTAAGATGGGTATCTAATCCTATCATGTGTGATACTGTCTGCTAAGATGGGTATCTAATCATATCATGTGTGATACTGTCTGGTGAACGGTGTATCTAATCCTATTCTGGGTGACAGTGTCTGCTAAACTACATATCTAATCCTATCATGTGTGATACTGTCTGCTGAGCTGTGTATCTAATCCTATCATATGTGATACTATCTGCAGAGTTGTGTATCTCAGCCTATTGCGTATGATACTGCCTGCTAAGTTGTGTATCTAATCCTATCTTGAGTGATACTGCCTGCATATCTGTGTATCTAATCCTATCATGTGTGATACTGTTTGCAGAGTTGTGTATCTAATCCTATCATGTGTGATACTGTTTGCTGAGCTCTGTATCTAATCATATTCTGGGTGACAGCGTCTGCTAAGCTTTGTATCTAATCCTATCATATGTGATACTGTCTGCTGAGCTGTGTATCTAATCCTACCTTGTGTGATAGTTTTCTGCTGACCTGTGTATCTAATTCTATTAGGTGTGATACTGTCTTGAAGCTATTGTTGTATCTTTATAGAGTGTGATACAGATAGAGATAAGGAGCTCTCCTTTGTGAACATACTGTACACTCAGCCACTGCTCAGATAAGAGAGGTGGGGGAGGTGCTCATGTATTTCCCTGTCTTGTGGATGAGGCCTGATTACCAGTTAAGTAAGGCTACTTTCACACTAGCGTTTTTAAATTCCGGTATTGAGTTCCGTCATAGGGGCTCAATACCGGAATAAAACGCTTCCGTTTTGTCCCCATTCCATGTGAGTTGCGGCAGCACGGATTTAATTTCCCAGGGTTTCCTGTCTCTCTCTTTCTTACAATTCCCTCTAGAGAGGAAGGTTTTTATTGCAGAACAGATCTGGGCAGGAGTTCAGATGGAGGGAGAGATAAGAAGTTCCTTGCTGGGTGCAGGGGTTTTAGGCCCCATTCACACGACCGTATATTTGCGGGCCCGCATTACTGCGGACCCGCAAATATACGGGGGCCGCCCGGCGTGTGTTCCGCAGCGCTTGGAACACACACCGTGCGGCCCCATTGAAAATGCCTATACTTGTTTGTGCGCACGGACAAGTATAGGACATGCTTCAAAAGAGCCGCGGCACGGAGCTAGCACCACAGAGGTGAATGGGGCCGCATCTATTCCCGCATTTTTGCGGATAGATATGGCCCCATTCATATGGTCGTGTGAATGGAGCCTTAGGCAGTGCAGGAAAATAGGGGTGATAGTTGTGGGAAGCAGAAACATTGTTTGCATTGAATATTTAGTTACAATTCTGGTATAATATGATTTTGTGCACTTAGAAAGTTTGCATTTTGGATGAAGACCAATGTCTCAGAAGAACTAAAAGCTTATATTTACACGTCTAGGTTAGAACAATAGAGGAGGGACTGTATTTCCCTAATCAGGGACTAATCAAACAACAGCAGGATACAATGGTGAATAGTCAGGTAATAAAGACACAGGGAATGGAGACTGGACCATTGACATAAGCAGCAAATATGAGGCATGGACACTTAGGCTACTTTCACACTAGCGTTTTAAAATTCCGGTATTGAGTTCCGTCATAGGGGCTCAATACTGGAATAAAACGCTTCAGTTTTGTCCCCATTCATTGTCAATGGGGACAAAACTGAACTGAAGACAACGGAATGCTCCTGAAAGCATTCCGTTCTTTCTTCAGACCGGAGAACAAACCGCAGCATGCTGCGGTTTGCTCTCCGGTCCAGGCATCTGCACCAAGACGGATCCGGAATGACCCCCAATGCAAGTCAATGGGGGTGGATCCGTCTGGTGTGACCACAATGGTAACCGGATCCGCCCTCCATTGACTTTCAATGGAGTCCATGACGGATCCGGCTACACATACACACAATACACACATACAGACATAGACATACACATAAACATAAACATACACAGACATATACACATACAAATACACATACATACTTACATGCACCCCGGCAGGTCTTCGGAGCGTCGGAGGGACAGGACGGCGCGCACAGGTGACGATTCCACCAGGCGCCCAGCAGAGGGCGCTGTGGGGAATCGTCACCTGTGCGAGCCATCCTGTCCCTCCGATGCTCTGAAGACCTGCCGGGAGCATGTAAGTATGTATGTGTATTTGTCTGTGTATGTGTGTGTATGTTTGTTTATGTGTATGTATGTACTGTGTGACATGTGTGGGGCCGGAGCGCGGTTCCGGCTCCACACATGTCACTGCGGCAGGCCTGATCCGGCAGCACCCTTCACCTGCCGGATCAGGCCTGCCGCTAGTGTGAAAGTAGCCTTAGATGATAGGACAGTTGTGAGAAGCTACAGTATAATGCTGAATGCTTTAATACCAGGAGCCAAAGCCAGAAGTATAAATCCTTCATTTATAGTCCTAAGGGTATTTTCACACTAGCGTTATTATTTTCCCATATTGAGTCATAGGGGCTCAATACCGGAAAAAAAATGCTTCAGTTTTGTCCCCATTCATTGTCAATGGGGACAAAACTGAACTGAAGAGAACGGAGGCTCCAAAATACATTCCATTCATTTTAGTTGCGTCCGCAGGCCGGAGAGCAAACCGCAACATGTTGTATTTTACTTTCCATCCTGGTGATCCGGAGCAAAACTTCATGACCCCCAATGCAGGTCAATGGGGACGGATCCGTTCTGTCTGACACAATAGAAACCGGATCCGTCCTCCATTGACTTTCAATGAAGTTAATGACGGATCAGTCCCAGCAATGTTACAGATAATACAACCGGATCTGTTCGGATGCAGACGGTTGTATTATCAGTAACGGAAGCGTTATTACTGAACCCTGCCGGATCCAGCTATAACGCCAGTGTGGAAGAAGCCTAATTAGTTTCCAATCCGTTTCTGTTGTCAGGTCTGCTTCAAATCCTCATCCAGAAAACTTTGTGTATTTACCCTTAGTGCATTCACATCACCATATTTTTGGTCTGCATCCGATCCACATTTTTTGAGGACCCATTCATTTCAATGGGGGCAAAAAGATGTGGACCACACCATGTGCTGCCTGCATCTGAATGTCTGCTCCATGGCCCCACCAAAAATATAGAACCTGTTCTCTTCTTGTCTGATTTGCAGGGGGGACTTCTCCATTGGCAATACAGGGTGGGCAATATATATTTATTGGCAATGCATGCAATATGGAAGGGGAGGGAGATGGAAGGAGGATTATATACTGGTACTACAGATTTATAAGGGCTGAAATAAGGCCGAGGACTAAGCAGGAGTTGATTGATGGAATGCTTAAGTTCTGGGATGACGTCCTAAGTGTACAACAATTACATTGGTCTGTATAAAGTCCTTCCATTAGTGATAGAAAAGAAAGGCAATGCCACTGGCATGTAACATTCTGTATCACTAAAGCTTTTCATGGAAGAGTAAAGGGCAGCCCTAGATCCGTGCTGTGGTTCTGGACTACAGCTGCCCGATGGTAATTCATTAGGATTGGGAGATGTTGTAAATAAAAATGGTGCAATTGTTATTTTCTGCGTTAAACCCAGGGGCGTAGCTATAGGGGGTGCAGAGGTAGCAGTCGCTACCGGGCCCAGGAGCCTGAGGGGGCCCAAAGACCCTTGTGCTGCATAAGAAGAGTACTGAGGAAAGGGGGGCCCAAGCTGAACTCTTGCACCAGGGCCCATGAGCCGTTAGCTACGCCCCTGATTAAACCCATAATTAAAGTTTGTTCAAATTAAACCCTGAATCAGGAGTACTCTAGTATTTTTTTCTAAAGGTCCACAGACCTGGGTCTGCCAAAATAATTTAAAAAATGTAAGGGGGACAAAACCAGTGGCACCAGTGCTCTGTGGAAAGGTTTTTTTTTTTTTTTCCTAAAAATAAGCTCCGCCTCAGGGACTGAAAACAATAAACATGTTTTGTGCTATATTTTCCATTAGCAACATGAATGGGCTTCTATAACTTAGGCTACTTTCACACTAGCGTTTTATAATTCCGGTATTGAGTTTCGTCATAGGGGCTCAATACCGGAATAAAACTCTTCAGTTTTGTCCCTATTCATTGTCAATGGGGACAAAACTGAACTGAAGACAACAGAGCGCTCCTAAAAA
>ONZH01014595.1:0-33014 GCA_900303285.1 Rhinella marina
CCTGGCCAGAGCAAGCTCTTTTTCCTTTCGTGTTCAAAAATCCATGAAATATATGGTCACAAGATGGGACTATACGATTTTAAACTGAGAAGATCGATACCAGACATGCCCCATTGCGTCAGTGCTACAGCCGTACCAGTTGAGCCAATTTTAAGTGGGGGTTCCACACTACAACCTAACCA
Source organism: Rhinella marina (assembly GCA_900303285.1). NCBI lineage: Eukaryota > Metazoa > Chordata > Amphibia > Anura > Bufonidae > Rhinella > Rhinella marina. The sequence continues at coordinate 183 of ONZH01014595.1, forward strand.
CCACAGCATGCGCAGGTATACAAGTGCTAACACTATGGAACCAAGGCCGTCGTTCCCCTCATGCGGGTCCCAATGCTCCTTGTCCTCGCTGTCTGCGAGTCAACCCCCAGCCAGGACCCCGGCACGAGCGCTCTCACCGTAAACCACCCCTTCGCTCCATGATCTCCACACGTCCACCAATGTGTCCCTGCACAACGTTCAGCTGTCATTCAGCAGAGCGCAAGCAGAAAAAGTTCAGCCCACCTACTGCACAAGCTAACGTCCACATACAGGGCCACGCTAATTTTTAATGTGCTCTACCTGCTACCGTCGGTAGCTCGGTCACTCTGACTGAGTCTGACCCTGGAGCCGCTCATGTACTGCCCACTTGGAGGATTGCGGGGCCTACCTCGTTCACGGTTTCTCAGAATTACTATGCCACTTCCTCCAACCCCTCCTCCTCCACCTTTGAATTACCATCCGTGCTTCACCTCCTGCTACCTCAGTCTAACTTGGTCACTCTGTTGTCACTGCCATGCTGCGTCAGGCTAAATTTTTGGGTGGCTCACCTGCTACCTCATCTAACTTGGTCACTTGTTGGTGTCACCGCCATGCTGTGTCAGGCTTATGCCTGCATCGTGTGGCTGGGGATAGGAGAGCAGTGCCAGCATGGGCATGGGTGATGGACCTTCGTTGCCCCTAGTTGGGTGCTTCCCTATATATTCCCACCATGCCAGCCATGGCGCAGTGGACCGTCTGTGACGCAAACCTATATATTCCCACCATGCCAGCCATGGGTTGTACATAAACTAACAACAGGAAAAACAAAAAAATGAGAAAACTATTTTACAGGAGGGTCAACCGCAGACACTCCAAAACAATTTTACATGAGGGAGTGTCTCCCTGTCTGCCATTGTGTTCAGTCAGGCTGTCCGTAGGTACACCACCTCTGTCGTCCGCAGAAGCGGCCACTATGAGGAAGGCCATGGCAAGAACATCCCCTTTTCAATTGAGAACAAGTGGAGACTTGTAGGAGGATGACAGTTTTCTTCGGCAGTGGATTCACCTTCCCCTTTATCATTGCCAGACAACAGTTGGTGAAAAAGTAATTGGCAATGATGAAGAAAATGTAACGGTGCAGTGGACCGTCTGTGAAGCAAACCTATATATTGCCACCATGCCAGCCATGGGTTGTACATAAACTAATAACAGGAAAAACAAAAAAAATTTACAGAAGGGTCAACTACAGACACTCCTAAACAATTTTTTAGGAGGGTCAATTTCGGACACTCCAAAACAAATTTTTGGGAGGCTCACCTACAGAAATTTGACTGCTACCTCAATCTAACTTGGTCACTTGCTGGTGTCACTGCGCTGTCACCAGGGGCGTAGCTATAGGGGGTGCAGAGGTAGCAGTCGCTACTCGGGCCCAGGAGCCTCAGGGGGCCCAAAGAACCTTGTGCTGCATAAGAAGAACACAAAGCACTGAAGGAAGGGGGGCCCAAGCTGAACTCTTGCACCAGGGTCCATGACCCTGTAGCTACGCCCCTGGCTGTCACCATGCTGTGTCAGGCTTATGCCTGCGTCATGGGGTGGGGGATAGCACAGCAGTGCCAGCATGAGCAGTGGTGTCACCTGCAGGCGGTGATGGACCTTCGTTGCACCTAGTTGGGTGCTTCCCTAACATGTGATGGGCATGTGTTTCGCCTTTCTTGGTCGGGGTGAGCACAAGGCTGTTGCAGGAGAATTTGGGGTAATGGTGGGATTAGGCAGCCTCAGAGGCATCCATGCATGCTGCCCCTGCTGTTTCCTGTCCATTTCCCTGGTGTTTCCTTCATTTTCTGATGTTTCCAGGTTTTCACCCAGCCTTCCCTAGGCAGAGCCTTGGTCCCCTGCAAAAAATGCTCGAGTCTCCCATTGACTTCAATGGGGTTCGTTACTCGAAACGAGCACCCGAGCATCGGGAAAAGTTCGTCTCGAATAACGAGCACCCGAGCATTTTAGTGCTCGCTCATCTCTAGTAACAACAAATACAAATCAAAGTGGTGTGAATTTACCCCGTGCCGCTGTGGAGGCTATAGGAAAATCCAATTATCGGTAAGTAATTATCATCTTTTCCAGGCGTCTCCACAATGGCACGAACATATAGGAGGATTAACAGAGAAATATCCCAACTAGGGTGGGACTACCACTGACAAAACTCTGCGGCCAAAACATAAATCCTGATTTCTTAACACATCTAATTTGTAATGTTTAAAGAAAGTACCCTGGGAAAACCAGGTCACTGCCTGACAAATCTGTTCTAATGGAACCTGACAAAACTCTTCCCAAGAAGCTGCCATGGCCCTAGTTGGGTGAGCTTTAAAACCCTCAGGGACAGACACCCCTTTGGATACATAACAAACAGAATTAGATGATTTTATCTATCTACACAGCCGATCAGTTTTTCTTAGCGATTTAGTGGCTTCCAGGTAAGTGATAACGCATCTGCGGACATCCAACATATGAAACCGTCTTTCTTCCGGAGCACCTGAAGGACGACCAAATGATGGAAGAGATATCTCCTGACAGCAGTGAAATTTGGACACGACCTTAGGTTAAAAACAAGGACAGTGCTTGAATGTAATTCTTTCATCATTGATAATTAAATAAGGGGGTCTACATGAAAAAGCTTGTATTTCCCCCACCCTCCTGGCCGTAGTAATCGCGACTAAAAACGCTGTCTTAAAGGAAAGTAATCTTAAGGGAGTTTCAGACAATGGTTCAAAAGGGGGGTCCATCAAGGCAGTTAGAACAAAGTTTAAGTCCCAAGGAGGGACGGTGCTTCTAATCAAAGGTTGCATTCTACTGGCCCCTTTAACCCCTTCAAGCGACAGCCAGTTTGGACCAAATGCAGGAGCCCCATTTTTCAAATCTGACATGTGTCACTTTATGTGGTAATAACTTTGGAACGCTTTTACTTATCCAGGCCATTCTGAGATTGTTTTCTCGTCACATATTGTACTTCATGACAGTAGTAAATTTGAGTCAAAGTATTTCAGTCTTATTTATAAAAAAAATACCAAATTTACCAAAAATTTTGAAAAATTTGCAAATTTCCAAATGTCAATTTCTCTACTTTTAAAATACATAGTAATACCTCCAAAAATAGTTACTTTACATTCCCTATGTGTCTACTTCAGGTTTGGATCATTTTGAAAATTACATTTTATTTTTTTGGGACGTTAGAAGGCTTAGAAATTTGGAAGCAAATCTTGAAATTTTTCACAAAATTTCCAAAACCCATTTTTTAAGGACCAGTTCAGGTCCCTTTGTGAGGCTTCCATCATAGAAACCACCCAAAAATGACCCCATTTTAGAAACTACACCCCGCAAGGTATTCAAAACTGATTTTACAAACGTTATTAACGCTTTAGGTGTTCCACAAGAATTAAAGAAAAATGTAGCCAAAATTTCCGAATTTCACTTTTTTGGCAGATTTCCATATAAATCATTTTATTCTGAGAATAAAGCAAGGGTTAACTGCCAAACAAAACTCAATAATTATTACCCAGATTCTGCAGTTTACAGAAATGCCCCATTTGTGATCATAAACTGCTGTACAGGCACACGGCAGGGCGCAGAAGGAAAGGAACGCCAGGGCAGATTCCACTGGAAAAATTTTAAGTTGCCATGTCACATTTGATACACCCCTAGAGTAGGAAACTCCAAAAAACTTACCCCATTTTGGAAACTACGGGATAAGTTGGCAGTTTTGTTAGTACTATTTTAGGGTACATACCATTTTTGGTAGCTTTATATTACACTTTTTTTGAGGCAAGGTAACAAAAACGTGCAGTTTTGGCATTGTTTTTATTTTTTGTTATTTACAACATTCATCTGACAGGTTAGATTGTGTGATATTTTTATAGAGCAGGTCGTTACGGACGCGGCAATATCTAACATGTATACTTTTTTATTTATTTAAGTTTTACACAATATTTTTGAAAAAAAAATCATGTTTTAGTGTCCTACCTGGGGATTGTCTCAGGTAGGGGCTCATTTTTTGCGGGACGAGATGCCGGTTTGATTAGTACCATTTTGGGGTAAGTACGCCTTTTTTATCACCTGCTATTACACTTTTTGTGTGGCAAGGTGACAAAAAATGGCTGTTTTGGTATAGCTTTTTTTTTTTTTTTTAAATTTTTGCTTACACCTGGTGGGGTGGACCATGTGATGATTTTATAGAGCCGGTCGATACGGATGCGGCGATATCTAATATGTGTACTTTTTTTTTTTTTTTTTTACTTTTTTTTTTTACTTCATTTGAGGAAAAAGGACGCTTTTTTTAAACTTTATTTTTTTTTTACTTTTTTACACTTTTTTTTAACTTTCTTTTTACATTTGTTTTTAATTTATCAAGACCCATTTGGATCTTGAAGATCCAGTGGGCTCGATGGCTATACAGTGCATTGCAATAGTCATCTATTGCAATGTACTGTATCAGTGCTACATTAATCTGATCAGACCCTGAGGGTCTAATCAGTCGTAGGTATGGCAGCCAGGACGCTTTTGTAAAGTGTCTGGTTGCCATGGTAACCATTGGGCCGCTGCCACTGCAGCAGCGGCTGCCCGATGGAAGAGAGAGGGAGCTCCCTTCATCTTAACCCCATGGATGCTACGGGCGGATACTGACCGCAGTATCTATGGGTTTAAACAGCTAAAATCGATGCCAGCACCGATTTCAGCTGAAGCAGCAGAGTGTGAGCTGTAATTACAGCTCACATTCTCTGCTGATGGCAGTGGCTCCGATCCTGAGCCGCTGCCCATCACATAACACAGCGCAGGAGGGGGCACTACAAAGAGGGGGGGCACTACAAGGGGTGAGGGGAGCGTAGGGGCACAGGAGACATCTTACCTGGTTTCAGGCTGCGATCTCCAGAGTGGTCCTTTCCCGGCTTCCCCGAGGTCTCTGCTCTCCGGGAGAGCAGAGACTCAGGGGCTGTGACACTTTATAGTGTCACAGTCCCGGTAAGCAGTTTGGACGTAACTGCATGTCCAAATGCTGCAACTTACTTGCACTTTGGACGTACAGTTACGTCCAAATGCGCCAAGGGGTTAATAAATCTTTTTATTAGATCACAATCTGCCAGTTTCTTGTCCAGAAAAACACTTAAGGCCGCAATCTGAACATTGATGGTGCTAATTTTTAGACCTCTGTCTAATCCTGCCTGTAGAAAATTTAAAATATTGGATACATTATTGGCGAATGGATTCCCCTGGAGCTACTCTGCAGAATTTTAAAAAAGCCTCCCAGATTCTGTGGTAAATTCTGGATGTTATAGATTTCCTACTGTTCAGAATGCTAGAAATTACCGTGTCGGAGAAGCCCTGATTCTTCAACAATCCACGTTCAGATTCCATGCTGTAAGTTGAAGATGATCCACTTTCGGGGTGGAAGACTGGACCCTGATGGAGGAGGTCTGGGCGTGATGGTAGCGACCAGTAGTCTCCTGCTGATAGGGAGATGAGAAGCGGAAACCATGCCCTTTTGGGCCAATAGGGTGCGATTAGAATCAACCTCGCTTTTTCCTCCAACATCTTTTGTAGGGTTTTGGGAATTAGTGTTACTGGGGTAAAAGGCATACAACAACTCTTCTGGCCATGGGTGCGACAGGGCGTCCACACAATCTGGTTGATCTCTGAGGGATAGGAACGCGAATCTTACTAACTGTCTGTTCTGACGAGTGGCGAACAGATCTAAATATGGAAGAGACCATCTGAATGTTAGTTGGTGAAATATTTGTCTGTTTAGACACCATTCTCCTTCCTTTAATGTATCTCTGCTGAGATAGTCTGCCACCATATTGTCCTCTCCCTTTATGTGGACTGCTGATATAGAGCTTACATTTTCTTCTGCCCAACAAAATATCTTCTTTGAGATTGCTTCTAAGGACTTGCTTCTTGTTCCTCCCTGCCTGTTTATGTAAGCGACTGTCGAGATATTATCCGAGAGAATCCTTACATTTCTGTTTATTAGCTTTGATTTTAGAGCCCTGACCGCTTCCCAGACTGCTAGGAATTCCCTCACATTTGAAGAGGACTGGCTGAGTTCCTGACTCCATCGTCCCTGTACTATAGAGTCCCCTGAATGAGCCCTCCAACCTGCCTTGCTGGCGTCTGTGGTAATTAAGATTGGGTTTTCTATGCGCCAGGGGACCCCTTCCTGCAGATTTTTTCTGCATAGCCACCATCTTAAAGATATTTTTGCCTCGATAGAAAGTCTTATCCTCTTGTCTATGGAAAAAACACTTCTGTGCCAGCTTTTTAACATGAAGGCCTGCAGAGATCTTGAATGGGCCTGAGCCCACCTTACTGCTGGAATAGCTGCAGACATCAGCCCTAGGACCTTTATGATGAACCGAAAAGAAACCGACCTTGTTTTCCAGAGAAGTTCTATATTTGCAATCACGTTTTCTACTTTTACTGAAGGGAGGAAGGACTTCATTAAATGAGAGTCTAGTTCGATGCCTAGAAATACTCTCTTTCTGTTTGGACTTAAGCACAATTTTTCTATGTTTACTAACCACCCCAGGGACTTTAGGGTTTCTAGAACTACCTGTAGATGAACTGCCAGCTTTTCTTTTGATTCTGCTGCAATCAGAAAATCGTCCAAATATGGTACCACAAGGATTCCTTTTAGGTGCAGGGTGGCTACTACTTCTGACATTATTTTTGTAAATACCCTGGGTGCCGAGGTGAGGCCAAAGGGTAGAACCTGGAATTGGTAATGGAACAACCTTTCTCCAATTTGGATGGCAAATCTGAGATATTTTTGATGACGTTGATAAATGGGAATATGGTAGGACGCGTCTGCGAGGTCTAGGGTTATCATATAAAAGTCTCTCCTTAATAGGCTTATTGCGGTTCTTATGGAATCCATTTTGAAGCGTTTGTATTGGATATGGTTGTTTAGGCCTTTGAGATTTATAATGGCCCTGTGAGACCCGTTGGGCTTCTTTATTAGGAAGATCTTTGAGTAGAACCCCTTCTTTTGTTCTTCCAACGGTACCGGGACAATGGCAGCTTTTTGACAGAGAATCTCTAACTGCTCTAGAAGGAGAATCCGATCTGCCGGTCTCAAATTTTTGTCTATACAGAAGACTTCTGGAGGGGGAGAGACAAATTCCAGTTTTAACCCTGAGCTTATCACATCTAGGACCCAAGGTGCTGAAGAAATCTCCCGCCAAGCTGGCAGAAATTCCATCAACCTTCCCCCCACCGGACGCCTGGCGTCATTGTAAGGTTGAGTTTTGAGAAGAGTTTCCTGGATTGAATAGAAACCCTTTACCTCTACCTCGGCCTGACTGCCACTTCCCAGAAAAACCTTTACCTCTTTGACTCTGTCACATAACTTGTTCTTTGATGCCGAATCCCCTGTCCAAGACCTTAGCCAGACTGCCCTTTTAGTGGCGTCAGATAATGCCGCAGACCTAGCAGCCAATCTAACAGTATCTGCCGAAGCGTCCGCCATGAAGTTAGCAGCCTGCTTAAGCATGGGAAGAGAGGCAACAATATCCTCCCTAGCTGTACCACCAACCAGATGCTCTAATTGGTTTATCCAAATATCCATAGAACGGGCCATATATGTAGCTGCTACACTAGGTCTGAATATTGCAGTGGAGGCCTCCCATGATTTTTTTTTAAAAGGCTCTCACTCTTCTTGTCCATAGGGTCTTTTAGTAGACCCACGTCTTCAAAGGGAAGAGCCAATTTTTTAGTAATTTTTGCCACGGGCGCATCCACTTTAGGACAACGATCCCAGAAGGAAGAGTCTTCCACTGAGAAAGGATATTTCCTCTTAAATATCCTAGATACCCCAGCTTTCTTTTCTGGATCTGGCCACTCTCTTTTAATGAGTTTGGAAATATTAGAATGTAGAGGAAACACCCTTTTTCTTTTTTCCCCTAAACCCTTGAACATAACGTCCTGAACGGATCTAGGTTGCTTGGAATCTTCAATATTTAAAGTTGCCCTTATAGTTTTTAATAGGGCATCCGTCTCCTCTATAGAACAGAGAGGTCTGCCTGAATCGTCCCCAGAGGAATCCGAGTCTGAGACTGAAACAAGTTCTCCTTCATCAATATCCTCATCATGAGGGTAAATTTCAGAAGGCTCAGAAATTACAGTCCCCAATGAGGTAGACGGTTTCTGAGGTATAGTCGCCATCTTGGAATCAACGGCACTGTTGACCTCCTCTTTAATTATTGTTCTGATGTTATCCAATAAGGAAGGCGTTTCTTCCGTGATTATTTTATCCAAGCATTTTGTACATAAAGGTTTCTTATGCCCAGAGGGAAGACCTTTCTTGCAAATGGAGCATTTTCTTCCCCTTTGTGCATTCTCAGATTTCTGCGAGTCCCTGACCTGAGGGCATAACAAACAACTAATTAGGAGGAAGCCGCCAACTAACAACACTAGGGGACTCAGCACCCTACTGTGGTTTCTAGTGAGAATAAACACCCACAAAGTCTAGTGAAAAAACAGGTATAAGCATAAAGCACAAAGCCTCCAGGGGAGGGGAGCTTACCGGGCTGAGGGTCTTGGCTTGATCCGCCTGTTTGTGGATGTCCGACTGCCGACATGTTGCAGCGCTATGTGCAAGACGCTGCTGCACTGATTCCCCCTTCTGCTTTTCAAATGCTCGTTGCCTATGGGGGAGGAGCAGGAAGCCAGAAGCTGGCGAAATCCCGTGTCCGGCGGGATTCACGCCGCACCCGATCACGTGACCCGACGTTCTCTTGCGGGAACACACACGTGGACGTAGCCCAAGGAAGCCTCCACCAGAGGACTTACTCCAAAAGGCCAGGAAGAGCTACAGCACGAGCTTCTCGACCCTGGCCTCTGCCCAGCCGACCTTCCCTTAACGCATGGTCACCTCTGGGCACTTCCACATGGACATCCCTGGTAACATCCGAGATCTCCACCGTATCCCAGAGGGACAGGAAAACAACTGGAGAAGGTAAGGGGAGGGGGTTATTTAAAGATCTCCTGGTTGTTTTCCTGTCCCTATGGGAGGCGGGGCTATCTCCTATATGTTCATGCCGCTGTGGAGGCGCCTGGAAAATAAGATTACGCCGGCCTTTGCCGATGTCGGGCCATCATGTCTTGCAGCTCTTGCAGCTCCAGCTGCAGGCCACGAATGAGCCGGGAGGCAGCGTGGAGCCTGGATCCAAAGTGCCGTAATGCAGCCTCCACTTCGAAATCAGTGGGGATGTCTGTAGGGGTGGAAACAGTTATGTACTTAGTTTGTATGATCGAGTTAAAAGTGGTTGTCCCAGAAAAAAAAATTTAAACTTTAACCAGCCCCTGGATCAGAATACTTTATTAATTGAATTTCATTATATATTTGGTACATGTACTGGAGCGACTTATCAGTGACATGTATTCTGTACTGACTGAGCCTTTTTTTTTTGTTTGTATTACTTACTGGACACCCATACGGCGTGGTCTTCCCATGGTCCAGGGGAAAACTGCTCCCTGTCGGTTGGAGCTACCAAAGATAAAACATACATTTAGCTCATATTTTGAAGACAGAAGGTCCACCCATTACACTTTTTTTTTACCTACCTTCTACCTCTGGTAGCTGGGCTGGTGGTGTTGGAGGGGCAGATGGAGTCCTCTCTCGCTGGGGTGGAGGACGGTGAGTGTGGCTCCTCTGTGGTGCAGCAGCTGTCAAAAAAAGAACTCCCGCAAAAATTTTTATTCCATGTCCTGCTAGAAATGTACATGATGTAATCTGTAGTGAATGTCATTTTCTTACCAGTAGCTGAATTTTTGAGTTACATCATCCTGAAGTGTCTTATCTGTCATGTGACTAGGAATTAGACACACCAACTCACACAGCACCTTATGTGTGGACAGGAAGTCTAATTTTCTATGCATTCCTATGGGAGCCTCACTTTCAGTCTCATGGGAATGAATAGAGAAGTGACTGTCTTGCTGTCCTGGGTCAGTTGGAGGTCAGGGAGTTGGTCACATGACCCAGCTACAATAAGAAGAGAGTGGAAACTCTCAATTTCAGCCTCTGATAAGAAAATTACATTCACTACAGATTATATCATGCACCTTTATAACAGGTCAGATAATACAATTTTTTGTGGGAGTTCTTCTTTAAATAATGGCCTAAGGCTACTTCTACACTAGCGGCAGCCCGGATCCGGCGGGTGAAGGGTCCCTCCGGATCCGTGCTGCGGAAGGTACACGTGTGGGTCCGGAACCGCGCTCTGGCCCCATTTACTGTAATGGGGGCGGGCCGCGGATCCGGCCTCAGCACGTTAACCCCTGCTGAGAGGCAGCCGGAGCGAAAATACAACAGTTACATGTTTTTTTTTCAAATATTTTGTTACTCACCCTGCCGTATCTCTGCGCGGATCTCATTAAGCCGCTCAGGGCATTTGAATTTCAGATCGGACCCTTTCCGCTGGATCTGGCCCGGGGTCCGAACGGTGTGGAAACGATGGCACACCTCCTCCTTATGCTGGTTTGGATGGCGGTGTATGCCATCGTAATCCTCTCTGTCCATCAGCCAGATCAGGTATTTCAGCTCTCTAGAGCTAAATGATGAGGATCGCCTGGATGCCATTTTCAACTATTCACTCAGCCTCTGAGGAGTGCACGCCACGGCCTCACGTCGTGCGTGCCTGTGTATTACGTAATCGCTAGACAATTGCACGCTGAGGATTTGTATGCGATTTGTACGCTGATGCGTACGTCTTCTAAGAAGTTGCATACATTTTTAATTGTCCGTTCGTTATTAGTGCGCGAATGTTCGCTAACAGCCACATAATAACGTATATTTTGTACGCAAATACAACAAATCTATTTGTCGAATACACAAATCTTAGGAAAAGTTTGGCAAATGTTCAGCGAATAAAATTTTGAATGATTCGCTCATCTCTATTTGTGATCTTGGGTTACCCTATTAACCCCTTCAACCCCGGGCCTGTTTTCACCTTCCTACCAAGGCCATTTTTTGCTAATCTGACATGTGTCACTTCATGTGGTAACAACTTTGGAACGCTTTTACTTATCCAGGCCATTCTGAGATTGTTTTCTTGTCACATATTGTGCTTCACGAGAGTAGTAAATTTGTGGCAAAATATTTCATTTTTGTTTCTAAAAAAAATACCAAATTTAGCAAAATTTGTGAAAAATTTGCAAATTTGCAAATTTCAATTTTTCTACTTTCAAAATACATAGTAATACCTCCAAAAACAGTTATTATTTTACATTTCCCATATGTCTACTTTATGTTGGCATCATTTTATAAATGCCATTTTACTTTTTTTGGATGTTAGTAGGCATAGAAGTTTAGAAGCAATTTTTTAAATTTTCAACACAAATTTCCAAAACCATTTTTTTAAGCACCAATTCAGATATAAAGTGATTTTGAGGGGCTTTCGTAATGGAAACCGCCCATAAATTACCCCATTTTAGAAACTACACCCCTCAAATTATAAATACTGATGTTACAAACTTTGTTAACCCTTGAGGTGTTCCACAAGAATTAAACGAAAATGGAGGTAAAAATTTCAACATCTCTATGGGTTTGTGGCAGTGGTAAGAAGGAAAGGAGCGCTACAGTGGAAACCCTCAAAAAGTGACCCCATTTTGGAAACTACACCCTTCAAAGAATATATTAAGTCGGGTACTGACCACTTTGACCTCCTAAGCGTTTTATGAAATTTGGAAACACTTGGCTGTGAAAATGAAAAGTTTCATTTCTTCCAATAAAATGTTGCTTTAGCCCCACATTTTTCATTTTCACAAGGGGTAACTGGAAAAAGGCACCCCATTAGTTGTTCCTCATTTTCTCCTGAATACGGCAACATCCCATATGTGGTGGTAAACTGCTGTGGGGGCACATAGCAGGACTCAGAACAGAAGGAGTGCCATATGGATTTTGCAGAACAGATTTTGATGGATTGGTTTGCGGGAGCAATTGATTTTTATTTTTTTGAATTATTGTCTTATATGGGGGCTCGTTCTTTGCGGGATGAGGTGACGTTTTCATTGGTACCATTTTGGGGTACAAAAGACTTTTTGATCGCTTGGTATTACACTTTTTGTGAGTCAAAGTGAAAAAAAATAGCTGTTTTGTCATAGTTTAAAAAATTTTTTTTTTTTACATAATTCGCCTGAGGGGACAAATCAAGTGATATTTTTATAGAGAAGGTTGTTACGGATGCGGCGATACCCAATATGTCTACCATTTTTATTTTTATTAAATTACACACATTAGATTTATTTTTGAACAGAATAAAATCTTTTTTTTGTGTTGCCATTTTCTAAGAGCCATATTTTTTTAATTTTTTGGGCGATTGTCTCAGGTAGGGTATCATTTTTGGGGGACAAGATGATGGTTTGATTGGTACCATTTTGGGTTAAATATGCCTTTTTGATAGCCTGCTATTACACTTTTTGAGAGGCAAGAGGGAAAAAAATGGCTGTTTTGGCATAGTTTTTAAAAAAATTTTTTTACAGCATTCACCTGGGGGGCCATCCCATGTAATATTTTTATAGAGCAGGTTGTTACGGAAGCAGCGATACCCAATATGTCTAACATTTTTACATTTGGAAAGTTTTACACATTAGATTTATTTTTGAAAAGAATAAAATCTTTTTTTTGTGTTGCCATTTTCTAAGAGCCATATTTTTTTACATTTTTCAGGCGATTGTCTCAGCTAGGGTATCATTTTTGCGGGACAAGATGACGGTTTGATTGGTACCATTTTGGGTTAAATATGCCTTTTTGATTGCCTGCTATTACACTTTTTGTGAGGTAAGGTGACCAAAAAATGGCTGTTTTAGCACAGTTTTTTTTTTTTTACTGCATTCACCTGGCGGGGAGGATGATGTGATATTTTTATAGAGCCGGACCGATTTGGACGCAGCAATACCTAATATGTATACTTTTCTTTTTTCCCCTTTTTTTTTTTACAATTTTTTAAACTTTATTTTGGGAAATAAACTTGAAATTTTTTTTTTGTAAAACTATTTTTTTCCTCTTTTTTTTACTTTTTTTCACTTTATTTAACTTTTGGGGGTCTGATCCCCTTTACAATGCATTACAATACTGTTGTATTGTAATGCATAGGCTGTAAGTGTATTACTCAATGTAATACACTTACAGCCTGCTTCCTGTGCGATCCAGGGGGCTGGATCGCACATGCACGCAGGGATAGAAGCCACGATGCCTAAGGAAGGCATCGGGCTGCTATCCAAGCCATCGGGTCCCCGTCACAGCAGTGCGAGGACCCGACGGACTCCCCTTCCTCCAGACCACATCGCATGTGCCGCGGTCAGCGCTAACCGTGGCAGATCGAGGGTTAGTACGCCCGCATCGGTGTTTTCACCGATGCGGGCGTAGGCAGCAGGGGTCCGGCTACTGGGCACAGCCGGTCCCGCGCAGCTGATCGGGTGGGCGCAGCTCCTGCACTAGTACAGCGCTGGTCGGGAAGTCAATTCCCGCAGCGCTGTACATGTACGGCGTTGGTCGGGAAGGGGTTAAGTTCTATTCAGAATCTAATCCTGTCTTGGGCTGAGTTTATGTTCATTCACTATTGGTTTTGAGTGTGTTTTTGCATATTATCCCTAAAATTGATAATCCAGCGTTTTAATATTGATGACTTATCCTACAGAGAAGTCATCCATATCATATTGGACCTCTGTTTAGTTCCCAGCACCTGCTGAAAACCCATGATTAGTGGTGGTGCTGGCTGTTCGACTGGACTGATCAGACAATGATAACCTTTTTGGAGTATAGGTCATCAATATAAACGAATGCAGACTATTTTGGACTTTTTCATCTCCTCAATTCAAATTTATATTTCTGTTGACATAGCTATATGACAGCTTATTTGTCATTTTGGGGTACACACTGTATTTTATGAGCCTTATCGATTTTCTTTTTTGGGTTGGGATGGTGTGAAAAACCAAAAATTCAGCCATTGTTTTTTGTTTCCAAAATCATAAGCATAAACCTAAAACTTAACTTTTAATAAATCTCTAAGATTATAGATTGAAAACAATACACAGCTCATTAACAAATAAACGGGCCAGACAGGTAAAGAGTAGGTAATGTGAATCTGACCCTGGGCTGTCCCTGGTATCGGCTCAGCCCAGAGAAGCACCTCAATGGTAGGTGCCCCCTGCGTACCTAGTCCTATTAAAACCTATTTGGCCCTAGGACAATACATATGATTACACCACAATGACAAATACCTTAATTCCCAAAGCCATTAATAAATAATGCCCGAAATCCCAATCCTGATGCGTTTCCCCTGAAAATAGAAAGGTTCCTCAGGGGATATATAAATAAATACATAAATGACTGACATAAAATGAGTAGGATATGCTATTAGGGACAATTCATAGATAATTGCATCCATGTGAACATCAGACAATATATAGGAAACCAAGAAAAGGCTCAATATAAATACAGACATGAAATCTTATGTCATGCCTATCAGAGAGCAAAGGATTCCTATCCTAGAGGCTGCAAATGTACACAGATAAATGAGACCAAATCAGGGAAGATGTTGTGTCTGGATAATATATCCAGGTTACACATAACAAATAGCCAATCTCACCACCACCATCCGAACAGCGAACACTTATAATTAAGATGAAAGTTAAACACTGTCACGAGGTGGCCATGCAGGCCTCTCACATGTCCAGATGTAACACATGGTGCAGCAGTCCCCACGCATATAGATGAGCGCCCGTGTATTGTGGATAACTATGAGTTTAAATACTCACCAAAGGGAAAATGAGAGAGCGGTGTGTACGTACGCTTTTGGATTTATATATTTCGCATAACCTTTCATTTGAGCACCTTTAGCTTATGATTATTGTTTTTTGTTTGTATGATTTTCATTGTGTGGTAGACACCACATGATACATTTATCCTGAAGGTTAGTACAATTCCAAAGATACCTTTTTATGGTTTTTGTTATACAGCTTGATGTTGTTAACCTTTGACTGCATCCAGCTTTATAATAGATGTGTCACCTTCATTGTAATCTTGATTGCTATGATAAAATAACTGCTCAAAAATGTCCTCTATGAAAATCAAGTGTCAACCATTTTTATCTGAATGCAGCAGGTTTATATTGTGTATTTTTAGTCAAATATTTATTTGCACTCACGGATACTAACATAAGATAATATAACTTGACTGGTTGGAAAAGATGGATATTTAATGAAACTTAATGTTAATACAAGTGGTAGATCAAGGACCAATTCAGGGTTATACCACAATAAGCAGCCTTTAAGAGCAAATGTAAAAGAGTTTTTTTCTGTTGTATTCAGTAAGAAACTGACAGGGAAAAAAAAAAAAAAACGGTGGCAAGTTCCAATCCACTTCGTATGAATAGAACTATGTACTGTATTAGAAGAGAATCCTTCTGTAGATATGTTGCCCGTTGGAGCTTTTATAACAGCACACATGAACTTAGCAACCATATAGTCTCTGTGCTAGGGATTCTTTTCGTCTCCTTTAAAATATTTGTTTATTAACAGTATTAAAAACAAGAAGAAATTTGAAGAAGCTTACAATTACATCACATAAGTGGTGATACATTAGAAGTATTAAATATGAAATATTCCAATGATCAGACAAGTTGAGTAGGCTGCTATTCGAGGTTCATCATCACTTTGTAGCTATTGCATTCTTGAACAGTCTAATTTCTAATAGTCACCAATAACATGGGAGATGAACGTTTAAGGAAAAAATGTAGTGACGAGAAAGGGAGGTAAGGAGAGAAAAAGTGGAAGGGTGGTAGTGCTATGGATTCTTCCATGTGCATGAACCCTAATTCATGATAATGAAGATGGAAAATGATCTATAGAAGAAAGGTGAAAGATTTGAACAGACTGTTTGGGCATCAACTTGTCAAATGAGGTTCAATGTGTATAAATATAAAGCTATGCATCATATGTCCTAGGGGATGTAACACTGGGAGAATCACTTATGCAGAAGGATTTGGGTATACTTTGCAGATAATAGATTAAATAACAGCATACAATGTCAATCAGCTGCTTCTATGGCTATCAGGATATTGTCATGTATTAAATGAGGCATGGACTTGCAGGGCAGGGATGTAATATTACTACTTCACAAAGCTTTAGTGCGGCCTCATCTGGAATATGCAGTTCAGTTCTGGGCACCAGTCCATAGAAAGGATGCCCTGGAGCTGGGAAAAGTTCAAAGGAGAGTGACTAAACTGATAAGTGGCATGGAGGGTCTTAGTTATAAGGAAAGATTAAAATAATTAAATGTATTTAGTCTTGAGAAGAGGCGTCTAAGGGGGGGACATGATTAACCTATATAAAGATATAAATGAGCCATACAAAAATATGGTGAAAAACTGTTCCATGTAAAATACCCTCAAAAGACAAGGGGGCACTGCCTCCACCTGGAGAAGAAAAAGTTCAGTCTCCAAAGGTGTCAAGGCTTCTTTACTGTAAGAACTGTAAATCTGTGGAATAGTCTACCTCCGGACGCACAGCAGGGTCACAGCAGAGACAATGGACAGTTTTAAATAAATTCTTTAAAGTACATGACATTAATGCCTATGAAAATGTGTAGAAATCTGGGTCTCACTCCGCTTTTTGTAAAATTTACATCCCCACCTATCACTTGGTTGAACTTGATGGGCTTATGTCTTTTTTCAACTGTATTAACTATGTAACAATTTAAAAGCTACAACGTGAAACTAGTGAACTGTGCAGTTCCAGAACATGGAAGATTGATGATAAGCCTTGGTTAAAGGGTTATACCCTTTTTTATATTGTGGCCTATCCTCAGGATAGGTCATCAATATCAGATCGGCAGGGGTCTGACACCCGGCACCACTCTGATCATCTGTTTGAAGAGAAAGCAGTACTTGTACAAGTGCTGCCTTGTCTTCATTGTTTACCTGCTCATCGTTGCAACTGCAGCGGGACAGCAGTACACTTCAATGGGACGGTGCTGTCCTATTCACTATTTTTTGTGACAGACAAATATGACACTGCCCCTTTAAGTGGTGACAACTCACTCTCCCCCAACTTGCACTGCACCCAACTCTTTGGCATTAATAGCTTGGCTCTGGTCTCCACAGAATGGCAGCAATGTAAATGTATCAGCACAGCTTCCCTCCATGTGGCTCACTACTACACTTTCTGCACAGTCTCTAATGGGCACTACCTGGTTGCTGCATCTCTGACTTCACAATCATTGCATACACTATTCTCAGTCGCTGTATCTCTTCCACGCAACACACAATATTGCACCTAGTCTCTCACATAATGAGGAACATTTATTAAGCTAATTACGGCAAGTGGCCACTAGAGAGACTAGGTGCAATATTCTGTGGAAGAGATATGGGTGGGGCTTATCAGAAGTGAGCAGGGCTTCATACTTTCTCCAGAAAGTAGATGGTATAGACGTCAGTATCTGGCGCACGGCAAGACAGGGATGTGCCTGATTTGTTAAGAGGCTTTTGCCTCTTAATAAATTAGGCACCTCTTAAGCCAGTGCAGGGAGATCAACACTGGAGGATGGATGAGCCAGTCTTGGTATATCTCCCCCATTGTTTCCTTACAGGCTGAAGGCTGGCTGTATTGTTACAGGCATGGCTGCTTCCAGGATGTATGGACTAAAGCCTATATTACAGTGGCAGATTTTATGCCAGATGATCGCTAACAAGCAATAATCTGGCAGTCTAATACTGCCACCGATTACCTGATGAAAAGGCAAACGCTCGTTCATCAGACAATCGTGATCTTTCTTAAGTTAAATTAAAATCGTGAGGAGCCCCAGTATTTGGAACAGAATTGTGCAACTATAGCAAACTTTTGATTGTGATTACAGCTGCATCTCAATAAATTAGAATATCATTGAAAAGTTAATTTATTTCAGTAATTTAATTCAAAAAGTGAAACTCATATTATATACTGTAGATTAAATACACACAGAGCGATCTACTCAAAGCATTTATTTCTTTTAATGTTGATGATTATGGTTTACAGCTAATGGAAACCCAAAAGTTAGTATTCAGGAAACTAGAATATTATATAAGAATAATTCAAAAATGACTTTTAATATAGATATGTTGGCCTACTGAAAAGTATGTACAGTATATGCAATCACTATTTGGTCAGGGCTCCTTTTGCATGAATTACTGCATCAATGCGGCATGGCATGGAAGCAATCAGCTTGTGGCACAGCTGAGGTGTTATGAAAGGTTACTTTGATAGTGGCTTTTAGCTTGTTTGCATTGTTGGGTCTGGTGCCTCTCATCTCCCTCTTCACAATACCCTATAGATCTCTATGGGGTTTAGGTCAGGAGAGTTTGCTAGCCAATCAAGCATAGTGATACCGTGGTTATTAAACTAGGTATTTATACTTTTTGCAGTATGGGCAGTTGCCAAGCCCTGCTAGAAATTGAAATCAGCATCTCCATAAAGCTTGTCAGCAGGGGAGGCATGAAGTGCTCTAAAATTTCCCGGTAGATGGCTAATCTGACTTTGGACTTGATAAAACACAGTGGCCAAACACCAGCAGATGACATGGCTCACCAAACCATCACTGACTGTGGAAAATCCCACACTGGAGCTCAAGCAACTTGCATTATGTACCTCTCCACTCTTCTAGACTCTTGAAGATTGATTTCCAAAGGAAATGCAAAATTTAATTTCATCTGAAAAAAAGGACTTTGGACCACTGAGCAACAGTCCAGTCCTTAGCCCAGGTAAGACGCTTCTTATATTGTCTTTGGGTCATCAGTGGCTTGACACAAGGAATGAGACAGCTGTAGCCCATGTCCTGGATATGTGCGTGTGGTGGCTCTTGAAGCACTGACCCTAGCCTAGTCCACTTCTTGTGAATCTCCCCCAAATACTTGAATGGCCTTTTCTTGACAATCTTTAAGGCTGCAGTTATCCCTGGTGCTTGTTCACCTTTTTCTAACACACGTTTTCCTTCCACATTCTTGGATATAGCACTCTCTAAACAGCCAGCTTCTTTAGCAACAAGAGGCTTACCCTTTATGGAAGGTGTCAAAGACTGTCTTCTGGACAAATATCAAGTCAGCAGTCTTCCCCATGATTGTGTAGCCTACTGAACCAAACTGAGGGTGCATTTAAAGGCTTAGAAATCCTTTTCAGGTGTTTTGTGTTGATTAGAGTGACACCATGAGTTTACAATATTGAATCTTTTCACAATATTCTTATTTTATGAGAAACTGACTTTTGGGTTTTCATTAGCTTTAAGCAATAATCAACTCTAAAAGAATAAACGCTTGAAATAGATCACTCTAGGTGTAATGAATCTCCATAATATAGGAGTTTCACTTGTTGAATTGTATCACTGAAATAAATTAACTTTTCAATGATATTGTAATTTATTGAGATGAAACTATATATTGTATTGACATTTGAGGTATCATGACTAAGATTACTTTAAAAATGTATTATTTAACACTAAGCTTCCTAACTCTCACTGCCTAGTCCCCTTTCCTACATTTGTTTCACCTATTTGCTTAATAAATATATTTTCTAACTATATTTGTAATTTATGGCAGGATAGTTTGAGAGCCTGTAGTATTACTTTCAATGAACTCTCTATACATCGGGGACTGGGTACCAGTGTAACTATGCACTCATTATCCTGCTTCCAAAATTTACCAGTGAGCTGCCTAACAGGCTATAGTTTTTGACACAAAAAAGTACCAAAAACCGAACTTGCAGAAAAATTCAAAGAGTGAAAAAGTGGCACAAATAAAAAGCCTTTGTGTGAACCTACCCTCAGTGCTAGTTTTGGGTCTTTTTCTGCAAATTGCACAGAATTTTTACAATTGAATCCCAAAACCTGACTAGTATTTTTGGATGGAATACATCTATAATTTTTGGGGTCTTAGAAAACAATACACATTTCACTTAAAGTAACATACATTTTTGTTTGCTTGGCTTTTCTATAATAAAGATAATGCTTATAAGTCTACTAGAAAAGTGTATGTGTTATCAGTAAATTTCCACTCACGTTACTTTTGACTTTCACAAAATTACTTGTAAGTCTACCAGTCAATGGTACAGTTTGTGTAGAGCACAGAGCATCCAGCACTTACTTTCACTAAATGATTCCTTTTAGTATTACTGAGGGAATACTGATCAACATTATTTGCTTGGTGAATTCAAGATGAAAACACTTAGACAAAGCTAAGGTAAATGATGCATGCAGCTACAGATCTGAACACCTCCACTTAAAGCTTTAAAATAAATGTGTTAAATTAACAAGGAGAGGAGAAACAGAACATTAATCATGATTTACCTAATAAAATGTATCTTTTCACATATACTCAGAAATACATGTAGAAGAGGTATTCGAAACTACAGCCCATTGTAATGTTTTATAAGTGGTGCCTGATACTGAATCTTTCGAAAATTTGAAGATTTTCACTTTTAAAATTTTCTCCATCTACTAACCTACCCAAACCTGATATTTCACACTACCATAATGCCTAGGCAACACACCCACTGTCTTGGTGTCATGTTTGACAATGATCTTTCCTTCACTCTCTATATTCAATCTCTCACCAGCAAGTGTTGCCTGCAAAACATCTCGAGTCTTCACTTTTTTCATACAATGATTCACTTTTGTCTTGATTACTGTAACTCACTGTTTATTGGTCTTCCCCTCACCAAATTCTCTCTTCTACAATCTATCCTGAATACACCCCTTAGGCTGATCTGTCTAGTCGATACTCCATTGCCTTCACCCTGTGCCAGTCATTGCACTGCTTACCCATATAGTATAGGGTTCAATTTAAACTCCTCAATCTCACCCACAAAGCAGTCCACAGTTCTGCCTCCCACATTTCTGTCTATCACCCTACCCGTGCTATACCCTCTGAAAGTAATCTAAGCATAACATCCACCATAATCTGAGCACATTCTAATCTCCAAGACTTATCTCTAGCTGCATCAGTTCTTTGGAATGCCCTAGCCCAAGATATTAGGGTTATTCCCAACATCCACAGTTTTAAGCACTCCCTAAAAACACATCTTTTTAGGCTGGCCTATCAAGTCCCCTAATCTAATTCTTCTACATTTTCCCCCCTAAAATTCATTCTTCACAGCCTGATCCATCAGTATCTACCACACCCCATGCACTCGAAAGCACTACAGTTATTGGCTGGTGAATCGCTCATGCAGCTTTATATCTACTCCTGTATTTTGTTAAGATGATTGGACCAGTATACAAAACAAGCACTTGTTACCTAT
The DNA here is from genome assembly GCA_900303285.1 of Rhinella marina. Lineage (NCBI taxonomy): Eukaryota > Metazoa > Chordata > Amphibia > Anura > Bufonidae > Rhinella > Rhinella marina. The sequence goes on from ONZH01014595.1 coordinate 21,471, forward strand.
TGTGCTGCCTCTACCTCCTTATAGATTGTAATCTCTTGTGAGCAGAACCCTCATTCCTCTTGTTTTAATTGTTGACTTGTTTGTTGCTATGTAATGTATATTTTTACTCTGCATGCAATGCTATTTTTGTTGTTAAAGGCTATGGACACCTTTGTGCACTAAAAATCAATAACCCCATATCTTACCGTAATGCAGCACATAATAAAATTGCACTTGTTAGTTTACTGGTATCAGCTTTGCTTCAAATGCATTCAGAAATGCTCTGATATGAGTTTTGCACATTGCTGTCTTCTCCCGTTCCTGTTAATTTCACATACACCAGCACAGATCCACAGCCGCGCCCTCACATCCTGTTACACAGCACAGCTAGCAGCTTCTAACACATAGTATAAGCAAGCTTGCAAGTAACTTGGTAGTGAGATTTCATTCCAATACACAACATGGTGAGTCTTCCAGTATGCTACAGCCTGTAATCAGCATATCTAGTTCTCACTTTCCATTCTGTAGAAAGTCCATTATTTGTAGACACAATAGATATTTCTGCTGATAATGTTAGTGTAGCGATCTACAGTCAGAACCATGGCATGCAGTCTCTTCTGAGTACAGTATGTGTGTGCGCTCCCTTCTGAGTACAGTAATGTGTGTGCGCTCTCTTCTGAGTACAGTAATGTGTGTGCAGTCTCTTCTGAGTACAGTACGTGTCCAGTCTCTTCTGAGTACAGTACGTGTGCAGTCTCTTCTGAGTACAGTACGTGTGCAGTCTCTTCTGAGTACAGTACGTGTGCAGTCTCTTCTGAGTACAGTATGTGTGCAGTCTCTTCTGAGTACAGTATAGTGTGCAGTCCGCACAGTGAGCGGTCACTTCTTCCACACAGATTAGTACAGTGTGATGACACACAATGCTATGTACACATAGAAGTACACGGGGGGGGGGGCAGAGATTTATCAAAACTGGTGTAAAGTAGAAATGGCTTAGTTGCAGATGGCAACCAATCAGATTTCTCCTTTCATTTTCCAATGAAGCTGTGAAAAATGAAAGGTGAAATCTGATTGGTTGCTATGGGCAACTAAGCCGTTTCTACTTTGCACCATTTTGATAAATCGCTAATATATATATATATATATATATATATATATATATATATATGCCCGCGCTCTCAAACACTTCATTCACCACTGTGGTCGCAATGTTTTCAGCTCATTCACAGAGTATTTTTTCAAGCCATGAGCTGAAACGTTGCGACTAAGTGTTTCAAGTTCGGCTTACAAGGTTCAGGTTATCTAAGAATTTCATTATGGATTGCGCTACCACGGACCAAAAGAGTCCATTCACACGTCTGCAACTGTTTTGCGGTCTGAAAATTGCGGATCCGCAAAACACAGACACAGCATTTTGCAGTCCACACATGACCGGCACTATAGAAATGCCTATTCTTGTCTGTGGCTGCGACATGTTCTATTTTTTTCTCCGGGGCTGGGGAACCAAAGTGAGGATGCGGACAGCACACGGTGTGCTGTTCGCATCTTTTGCGGCCCCAACGAAAATTGCGGAACTGATGCAGACCCATTATGCAGACATTTGAATGGACCCTTAGTTATGGTCTGTGGTAGCGAAATCCATAACAGAATTTTTACACAACCTGAACCTTGTACGCCAAACATGAAACACAAGTTCGCTCATGCCTCATGCGATCACAGGGGTGAATACAGTGTTTTTCTTTTCACGCATTTTTATTAGAGTGCTCCAATTTTTTAAATTATTTTGTCCTGGATTTGTTGCCGGATTCATTGACCTGCACCTCCATATTGATATTTGGCCCGATGTGCTGCCATTGTTATAATATATATATATATATATATATATATATATCACATCCATGATGCGAATCTCCCGTTCCCACCACATCCCAAAGATGCTCTATTGGATTGAGATCTGGTGACTGTGGAGGCCATTTGAGTACAGTGAACTCATTGTCATGTTCAAGAAACCAGTCTGAGATGATTCCAGCTTTATGACATGGCGCATTATCCTGCTGAAAGTAGCCATCAGATGTTGGGTACATTGTGGTCATAAAGGGATGGACATGGTCAGCAACAATACTCAGGTAGGCTGTGGCATTGCAACGATGCTCAATTGGTACCAAGGGGCCCAAAGAGTGCCAAGAAAATATTCCCCACACCATGACACCACCACCACCAGCTTGAACCGTTGATACAAGGCAGGATGGATCCATGCTTTCATGTTGTTGACGCCAAATTCTGACCCTACCATCCGAATGTCGCAGCAGAAATCGAGACTCATCAGACCAGGCAACGTTTTTCCAATCTTCTACTGTCCAATTTCGATGAGCTTGTGCAAATTGTAGCCTCAGTTTCCTGTTCTTAGCTGAAAGGAGTGGCACCCGGTGTGGTCTTCTGCTGCTGTAGCCCATCTGCCTCAAAGTTCGACGTACTGTGCGTTCAGAGATGCTCTTCTGCCTACCTTGGTTGTAACGGGTGGCAATTTGAGTCACTGTTGCCTTTCTATCAGCTCGAACCAGTCTGCCCATTCTCCTCTGACCTCTGGCATCAACAAGGCATTTCCGCCCACAGAACTGCCGCTCACTGGATGTTTTTTCTTTTTCGGACCATTCTCTGTAAACCCTAGAGATGGTTGTGCGTGAAAATCCCAGTAGATCAGCAGTTTCTGAAATACTCAGACCAGCCCTTCTGGCACCAACAACCATGCCACGTTCAAAGGCACTCAAATCACCTTTCTTCCCCATACTGATGCTCAGTTTGAACTGCAGGAGATTGTCTTGACCATGTCTACATGCCTAAATGCACTGAGTTGCCGCCATGTGATTGGCTGATTAGAAATGAAGTGTTAACGAGATATATATATATATTAGGGTTACTCCTGCTGTATATAAATCTTTTGCTAGAGGTAGTTGTGCGTTGTGTGTGTATATATCTATATCTATATCTATATAGTGGTTCTAGCACAGTTTTTATTTTTTATTTTTAACAATGTTCACCTGACAGGGAAGGTAATGTGATATCTTTATAGAGCAGGTTGTAACGACGCAGCGTTACCTAATATGTCTGATTTTTTTTTAATTTTATTTTGGATTTAAACAATAAAAGCATTTTTGGAAAAAAAAATCATGTTTTTGTGTCTCCATGTTGTGAAAGTTTTTTTAAAATATTTTTTGGGCGATTGTCATAAGTAGGGTCTCATTTTTTGCGGAATGAGATGGCGGTCTTATTGGTACAATTTTGGGGCACATATGACCTTTTGACCGCTTGGTATTACAATTTTTGTGATGTAAAGTGAAAAAAATGGCTTTTTTGGCACATTTTATATTTTTTTCTTTTAGGACGTTCACCAAACAGGTTGGGTCACATGATACTTTTATAGATCAGGTCGTTACGGATGCGGCAATACCTAATATATGCATTTTTTACATTTTTATTCCACAATAAAAGCATTTTTGGGGAAAAAAATCATATTTTTGTGTCTCCATGTTCTGAAAGCTATATTTTTTTATATTTTTTGGGCGATTGTTGTAAGTTGGGTCTCATTTTTTTTGGGATGAGATGTTGGTTTGATTGGTACCATTTTGGGGCACATATGAAGTTTTGATCGCTTGGTATTACAATTTTTGTGATGTAAGGTGAAAAAAATTGCTTTTTTGACACATTTTATATTTTTTTCTTTTAGGGCGCTCACCAGACAGGTTGGGTCACATGATATTTTTATAGAGAAGGTCGTTACGGACGCAGTGATACCTAATATGTGCATTTTTTTAAAATTTTTATTACACAATAAAAGCATTTTTGGGGAAAAAAATCATGTTTTTGTGTCTCCATGTTCTGAAAGTTATATTTTTTATATTTTTTGAGCGATTGTCTTAAGTAGGGCCTCATTTTTTGCGGGATGAGATGGCGGTCTGATTGGTACCATTTTGGGGCACATATGACTTTTTGATCACTTGGTATTACAATGTTTGTAACGTAAGGTGAAAAAAAGGCTTTTTTGGAACATTTTATATTTTATTCTTTTAGGGCGTTCACCAGACAGGTTGGGTCACATAATAATTTTTATAAAGTAGGTCGTTACGGACGTGGCAATACCTAATATGTGCATTTTTTTTTTTTTTACATTTTTTTGACCCAGACTCACTTGGTTCTTGCAGATCCACTGGGTCTGAGGCCTCTATAATACACTGCAGTACACTGTATAGTGTACTGCAGTGTATTTTTACTTACATTTAGTCTGATCAGGCTCAGATATACCATAGCAAGCCGGATGCCTGTGGTTATTCCCTGAGCAGGGAGCTTAGTTTGTCAGGGGTGTACTTGCCCAGTGTACATGCTGCTGAACAGGGGGGATGGGGGCATGTTAGCCCCTTCCATACTGAGGTCCCTAAGGACCACGGCATGGAAGCGGTTATGTCTGCAGTTTGGAGCAGACTGTCAGCTGTATGTTACAGCTGACAGTCTGCATCGCTGTTTTAACCTGAAAGGGAGAGAGCAGTGCGCGGGAGGAGGAGTTACAGAGAATCCGTCAGATGACAAATTCTCTGTAAACTCAGTGAGAGCAGCCTGCTGTGCATAGGAAGCACAGCAGGCTGTAGAAGGAAAACGAAAAAAAATAAATAAATAAATACAACCAATTGGAGAAATTATTTTCTCCACCAAATAAATTAATTTTTTTCCCCTACCCTTTAAATTTAACACAATAGACAATTTCTCACAAGCATATTCAGTCCATGAAATACTTATCATGTGAGGGCTGCATTTCCTGGGCGGAACACTGCTCCTATGACACAAACTGACAGCATATAATGATTTATAATGCTGTCAGTTTATGTCACAGGAACAGTGTTCAGCCCAGGAACTACTACTAAGACACTGAGTGTATTTCAAGGAATGAGTATGCTCATGTGAGATTGCCCAACAATTGAGTATGACTGAACTGGATACGAATGAAGACTCCAAAAGTACATATCATATTTTCACAAGATGCATTCATAATTATAAGCATAAAAATAGATATAAAATACCTATTTACTGTGTATATCATATAGGTGATATACAACGAGTTTGATATGCCATGTATGAAAGCCAATACCACATTATCAATCACAGTGCCCTCTGACTATGGCAGCCACAGTGCCACAACAAATTGCCAGCCAAAGGACTGCCTGACTATAGCAATCATAGTGCACCAGGATGCATTCAGCCATAGAGCCCTATCAGAATACCAGAGCACTATCAATATCATGGCCCGCCTTGCAGACTGAAAAAATCCAGTCAGGAGCAATAATCAGAATAAGGGCTCATGCATACAAATGTGTGCTGCCCCGTGTTGTGCATTGGGGACCACAATTTGTGGTAACAAAATCACGGAATAAAGTGGTCTTAAATGACAGAAAATGCTCAAAACCCCATATGCTGTTGTGCATTTCTAACCGGGGGAGCAAATCCTGCACATGTGATCCACTGCCGACATATCAAGAACATTCCGGAGCCAGCGTACCCCGTCAAGGGACCGAACGCTAACGATACTATGCTGTATGGGCAATTACAGATAGGGGCATAAAGTCTGACACACAGCGACCAACTCCTAGTTACCTCCAGCGTGAAATCACACATACAGTGGGAGGAGGGAGGAGGCTGTGAGTCCCACCTATCCCTGACTCATGTGACACAGGCCACACAGGTGCACCTGAATCTTACCAATGAATCAAAAATCAATCACATCCACACATTTGGTTATTCTGTGTAGGATGTCTTTGTGGTACATGTGATCCGCTGCAGGCATCCTCCATTGTATGCATTTTTGCTAAGGATTGCTGTCGGCAGCCAGGGGTGCACCACCAATGAGGTGGTGGCAAGAGGGGGGCAGCTGAAGGGCCATGGGCAATGAGCGCTTTCATTGTGGCAAAGGGGTTAGGTTTAGAAATTGGCATGGGGGTGCAGTTTTATTTTTTGCCTCAGCCAGCAGAAAGGCTAGATGCACCCCTGTCGGCAGTGGATCACATGTGCAGGATTTGCTCCTCCAGTTAGAAATGCGCAAAAGAATATGAGGTTTTGAGCATTTTCTGCCATTTAAGACCACTTTATTTTGTGATTTTGTTTGTACATTTACACCTGGAGGTGTGGCAACTCCAGGTTTCAATGTGCCTTGATTTTTGATTCATAGGTAACATTCAGGTGCACCTGTGTGGCCTGTGTCACATGAGTCATATAAGAATATATTGGCAAAAGTCTCATTTTAATATCAGTGTGAGAATTTAGCCATATATTGTCAATTGCATTTACCATGGTAGTGCACCATTGCTTTTATTTTGTAACCACAATTTGAGGTCCCCAATGCACGGGCACCGTCCGTGTACCCTGCACTGACAAATGCAGACCCTAGGTTGGGGATTTAGAGCAAGTGCTATGGTTTCTATGGCTATAGTTACGCCCATAATCAGGACATATCTGTTCTCTGTATAATAAGCAGAGGTTACAGAAAGGACGATTTACCAATTTGAAAAATGAATGTATAAATTCTCCCATTGCCTTTCGCTTCTTCAATTATTTTTAACTATTACGTATGTGCAAACTAGGAAGGAAATAAAACAAATCTTTAGCTTACAGGTAAATGATCTAAATGTTACTGCACCCATGCCATTCACTCACAAACGCAAGTAGTGTTTCTCATTGTTCGTCAGAATGATGTAATCTTCAGGCTATAAACCACATTTCAAGTCTCTAAATAGTCTATGTACAAGTGCATATTCCATATGGGTTTGAGGAGAACATTAATGCAAGATATGTGTTTGAAAGGATTTATTACCTCAATAAACCGTGAGTCACATATCTGTTCATTGTTCTACACTTACATCAGCAGTTCGCAAGATTTGATTTCAAAGGTGCTATAATTTCTAGAATCTCAGTGCCTGCATGTCATAGCCCAGGAGCAAGGTCATGACTTCTCAAACTCATAAAATGTGAAATACCGCAGTACATATGTAGGTTTTTTTTCTTATTAAAGCAACCCTCAGATTCAAGAGAATGGAATACTTACCTAGTGCTCTACTTTTCATCTTTTCAGCTGCAGATCCACCAATTATCTGGCTCCTATTCGGTCATCCAAGATGGTCAGTCATACCCCATTTCAGACTGATGTGTACTATGCATTTGGTAGGTAAAACCAGGGTTGCCAACCGAAACTTTCTAGCGGACAAGTTATCCAACAATCATGGACAGGCAACACTTTTTATGGATAAATTGGAAAACCATAAATGAATAATTCAAATAAGTTATATGTCTGTCGCTCTGTGTACTCGTAAGAACTCATTACCAGCATTTACTGTGAGCTGTTAAATAATAATTACTAGTGTTGAGCAAATCGAAGGTAACAAAATGGAATTTGATCTAAGTTTCAGGAAAAATTTGTTTCATCACAAATCCGAATTACCTGGCATGGTATCAAATCAATTTTTTTTTCTAAAATGGCTGCTGCACATGTTACAAAGTGAAAGTAAGAAGCCTGGGAAGGAGGGATCACCCATAATGCCATCAGCAGATAGCCAACCCCTGTGATGTCACAGCTCTATAAAAAGCCTCATCCTGCCCCGTGTCCTCCATTTTTACTGTGAATGTAGTGCAGAGAAAGATGTGACAGGTGCTAGGGACAGTGATTAGTAAAGACTTTCTTACAAACAAAGTATTACTTTTGAACAGTTCAGGGATAGCACAGTGATAGTGTAGGGATATAATAGGGAGACTTCATCCACACTATTGGGAGAGAGCAGGGGACAATTGAACAGTGTAAAGTCCCGCTAATAGGAGTTATTCTATTACACATTGCTGCAATAATTGGGGTTAAAATAATTTTAATACTGCTGATTTTATGTTGTTTATGTTTTATATACCAGTAATTTCAATAATCCTTCATTCTGTAATTGGAGTGAAATACCATTCTAATACTAGTGCTATTTTACACTTACAGTTACTTTTAGGCCCCATTCACACGACCGTATAAATGGATCCACATTTCAATGGGGCCACAAAAGATGCGGACAGCACACCGTATGCTGTCCGCATCCGTTGTTCCATTCCGCGGCGCTGCAAAAAATATAGAGCATGTCCTATTCTTGTCCGCAAGCACGGACAAGAATAGGCATTCTCTATATAGCGCTAGCCATGTGCGGTCCGCAAATTGCAGAACGCACATGGCCGGTATCCGTGTTTTGCGGATCCGCAATTTGCGGACCGCAAAACACTTACCGTCGTGTGAATGGGGCCTTACAGTACTGTATGTCCTACAGACAGGTACCAGGCCCTTCTAAGGGAACCAACAGTGGCAAAAATGTTTCTGGAAATGGCAGATGTAGCAGCAGAAGTAGGGTGCATGGGGTGGTAACAGCAGTTGCAGAGACAGGCCAGAGGTGCTAGTGTCATCCAAAGGCTCACGCCCACAAACTGTATACGGAACCGATCACTTCAAAGGGTCCACAAAAAAACGGAAATGACTCAGTGTGTATTCCGTTTCCGTATGTCCACATTGCCGTTCCGCAAAACAGAATGGACCCGCAAAAAAAACAAAAAACAGATACAATACGGGCATCAGGCAGACATCATCCATATTTTTCGCGGATCCGTGCTTTGTGGATTGCAAAATACATACTTTAGTATGCATGAGCCCTAAAAGTGACGTCTGTCACCTGCCTGTTATACTGATGTACAGTAACTGTTTCACTACCACAGCGGACTAGCTATGCATGTTTTTGCAATGCACAGTGAAGTACACCGAGATACACAGTCCCTGCAGCAAGGAAACAGCTTTAGTATGCTTCATGACTAATTAATTCGGATTGAATCAAATTTTTTGAAAAATTTGATGAATCATCCGAATCAAATTTTTGAAAGCTTCGCTCATCTCTAAATTACCACAAAAATAACCCGCTCAAGTACAACCAGCTTAAAAAAAAAAATCAGTTTTTTTTATGCACATACTTTGTTTCTTTTTTTTGTTTTTTTTGGACTATCCAGGAATTTCTAGACATTTGGCAATAACTAATCCCCTACACAATGGTTGCTAGGTACAGATGAGCGAGCATACTCGTCCGAGCTTGGTGCTCGTTCGAGTATTAGGGTACTCGTAAGTGCTCGCTGCTCGGACAAGTATCTCGCCATGCTCAAGGAAATGGCAACTTCTGCATCGTGCATTTTTGGCGCCTATAAACTCAGCCAATCACAAGCCAGGAGACTCTGCGGTACACCCAGCATCACGTGGGGCCCTTACATGTCGATAGCAGGGGATGGCTGGCCTGATCAGGTGACCCTGGAATATACTACTGACTGGCCACGGTGCTCGGCTCAGATGCTGTCTGGATGTCGTTAGGGATAGAGCTGCTGCGTTTCAGGGAGAGTGTTAGGGCCTGCATTTAGTTCTCTGTTAGGCAGGAATCACCCACAAAGAACCCAACAGCCCTTCTAAGGGCTACAAGAATTTTTTTTTTGTCTCCTGGCTTGGCTGCTGCTGGCACTAGTAGTGCAGCTATCGCCATATATAACCCCCTTTTTTTATGTTATATCTCAGTGATACAAATCCATTTCACACAGCAGTGTGGAACCATTCTGTCTGTCACAGTTCAGTACACTCACTCCAATCCGTATTTTCTGTCCAGGTGACACTTTCTGTACGTCACTTAATACAACCAAGTCTTTTGCTGTCACGTATATAGCTTGATCCCAAAAATCTCTGTGCGACATTTGTCTGGGTCGCAGTCAAAATAGCCAACGTCAGCAGGGTGTCAGTTAGCTCTACGATAGTTTCTGCACGTCACGTTCCAAAAAAACTAAACTCCAAAAAAAAAATTTTTTAAAGGAATAGTTTTTTTGTTGTTTTAGCTCAGTGATACAAATCCATTTCACACAGCTGCGTGGAACCGTTCTGTGTGTCACAGTTCAGTACACTCACTCCAATCCGTATTTTCTGTCCAGGTGACACTTTCTGTACGTCACTTAATTAAACCAAGTCTTTTGCTGTCACGTATATAGCTTGATCCCAAAAATCTCTGTGCGACATTTGTCTGGGTCGCAGTCAAAATAGCCAACGTCAGCAGGGTGTCATTTAGCTCTACGATAGTTTCTGCACGTCACGTTCCAAAAAAAACAAAACTAAAAAAAAAAAAAATAAGTTTTTTGTTGTTTTAGCTCAGTGATACAAATCCATTTCACACAGCTGCGTGGAACCATTCTGTGTGTCACAGTTCAGTACACTCACTCCAATCCGTATTTTCTGTCCAGGTGACACTTTCTGTACGTCACTTAATTAAACCAAGTCTTTTGCTGTCACGTATATAGCTTGATCCCAAAAATCTCTGTGCGACATTTGTCTGGGTCGCAGTCAAAATAGCCAACGTCAGCAGGGTGTCAGTTAGCTCTACGATAGTTTCTGCACGTCACGTTCCCAAAAAAACAAAACTACAAAAAAAATATATAAAAAAAATAGTTTTTTTGTTGTTTTAGCTCAGTGATACAAATCCATTTCACACAGCTGCGTGGAACCATTCTGTGTGTCACAGTTCAGTACACTCACTCCAATCCGTATTTTCTGTCCAGGTGACACTTTCTGTACGTCACTTAATTAAACCAAGTCTTTTGCTGTCACGTATATAGCTTGATCCCAAAAATCTCTGTGCGACATTTGTCTGGGTCGCAGTCAAAATAGCCAACGTCAGCAGGGTGTCAGTTAGCTCTACGATAGTTTCTGCACGTCACGTTCCAAAAAAACAAAACTCCAAAAAAAAAAATATTTTAAAAAATAGTTTTTTTGTTGTTTTAGCTCAGTGATACAAATCCATTTCACACAGCTGCGTGGAACCGTTCTGTGTGTCACAGTTCAGTACACTCACTCCAATCCGTATTTTCTGTCCAGGTGACACTTTCTGTACGTCACTTAATTAAACCAAGTCTTTTGCTGTCACGTATATAGCTTGATCCCAAAAATCTCTGTGCGACATTTGTCTGGGTCGCAGTCAAAATAGCCAACGTCAGCAGGGTGTCAGTTAGCTCTACGATAGTTTCTGCACATCATGTTCCCAAAAAAACAAAACTACAAAAAATATATATAAAAATAATAGTTTTTTTGTTGTTTTAGCTCAGTAATACAAATCCATTTCACACAGCTGCGTGGAACCATTCTGTGTGTCACAGTATAGTACACTCACTCCAATCCGTATTTTCTGTCCAGGTGACACTTTCTGTATGTCACTTAATTAAACCAAGTCTTTTGCTGTCACGTATATAGCTTGATCCCAAAAATCTCTGTGCGACATTTGTCTGGGTCGCAGTCAAAATAGCCAACGTCAGCAGGGTGTCATTTAGCTCTACGATAGTTTCTGCACATCACGTTCCAAAAAAAACTAAACTAAAAAAAAAAAAAATTTTTTAAATAGTTTTTTGTTGTTTTAGCTCAGTGATAAAAATCCATTTCACACATTGTGCGGTCGGAACCCGTGGCGTCTGTGTGTCACAGTTCAGTACACTCACTCCAAT
>ONZH01014596.1:0-15730 GCA_900303285.1 Rhinella marina
CCAATGCTAAAACTCTTGCACAAGTGTTTGTTGACAACATTGTGAAACTTCATGGCATTCCCACTGACGTGGTCTCTGATCGTGGGACTCAGTTTGTGTTCAGATTCTGGAGGGCGTTCTGTACTCAGCTTTGGGTACAACCGTCTTTTTCCTCTGCCTTTCACCCCCAGATGAATGGACAGACTGAGCGTACCAATCAGAGTCTGGAGACTTACTTGAGATATTTTGTCTCTGAGAACCAGGAGGAGTGGTCCTCGTTTTTGTCTCTGGCAGAGTTTGCCAGACAGGACTCCACTGGTAAGTCACCATTTTTTGCTGCATATGGCTTTCACCCGCAGTTTGGCACATTTTCTGGTTCGGATACTTCTGGTATTCCTGAGGAAGAATGTTTTTCGTCATCATTGTCATCTATATGGCGGAAAATTCAAAATAACTTGATAAATATGGGTAACAAGTACAAACGTGTGGCTGACAGGAAACGTATGCAAGGTCCGGACCTAAGTGTGGGTGATTCTGTGTGGCTGTTAACTAGGAACATTAAGTTGAAAGTTCTTTCTTGGAAGTTGGGTCCAAGATTTATTGCCCCTAATATAAGATCACGGTCATTATTAATCCTGTAGCATTTTGTCATGAACTTTCTCAGGCTCTGAAAATCCATAATGTGTTTCACAGATCTTTGTTGGAGAGATATGTTGAACCTCTGGAGTCATCTCCCTTGCCACCCGTGCCTGTCTTGGTGGATGGTAATTTGGAATTCCAGATCGTCAAGATCATTGATTCTCGAGTTCTCCGTGGGACTCGTCAATATCTTGTTCACTGGAAGGGTTATGGACCTGCGGAAAGGACATGGGTACCAGCATCTGACGTGAATGCCAGTCGTTTGGTGAAAGCCTTTCACAGGTCTCATCCTGATAAAGTTGGGCCTGGGTGCCTGGAGGTCACCCGTAAAAGGGGGGGTAATGTCACGAATGTGCCTGCATCAGGATGCAGGCATTTGGCTAGACTTTCAAAAATGACATAATTTGACATGTGTTCCTCTTGGTTTGGTTGCTGTTTACCACATCCCTTCCCCTCAGCTGTTGCAGGTGTGGTGATTGTCTTTCCCCTATTTATCCCTTCCTCTCCCAGTATACTTTCTGCTGACATTGTTGTGTGTGGTGTGGATCTTGGCTGAGATACGGTTGCTGCAATATCATTAAGATAAGTGTCATTTTCCCTTTTGTGTTTTTCCAACTTTTCCCTGTTGTGGTTTTGCCTTCTGAAGTCTCCTGTTCATCTGTCCTTTTGGAGGAATGGGTTGACTCCTTCCCCTGTCACTAGTGCAGGGTTCTCTAGGGTCAGGCGTTATTAGGTTCCTCTGTATGAACTCTCCTACATCTAAGGCCTGTTTATACTGGTAGTCAGTCAGGGCCTAGTTTTAGGGTTTCCTGCAGGAGGTGACTGTTTCCCTTGTTTGGTCCTTTTCCCTTCCCTCTTACGCTTGGTGTGGCTATACCCTCCACACCAGAGCGTGATAGTTACATGTTTACATGGAATATTTTGAGTACTATTTAGGTGACGTGAATTATTAGTACGAATTGTCCCTTTTTGATAAACATCAAATATGGCAATAAACAAGCCCAGCCTTTCCCATCCTGGCTAACCACCCTCTTTAACATGCCTTTCAAGGTCTTGTTGAACTAGTCCGTCAGTTTGAGGATGATATATTGACGTACGCAGGTGTTTAATTTTTAACAGCTTGCACATCTCCTTCATGACCCGTGGCATAAACGAAGTCCCCTGGTCTGTGAGGATCTCTAGGAATGCCAGTTTGGGAAAACATGTTGAACAGCTCTCTTGCAATGACCTTTGCAGAGGTGTTTCTCAGGGGTACCGCCTAAGGATACCGGGTGGCATAGTCTAATACATCCAGAATGTACTGATGCCCTCTAGTGGATTTCACTACCGGGCCAACTAGATCCATTGCAATCCTGTCAAATGGTACCTCTATGATGGGCAGCGGGACTAAGAGACTTCTGAGGTGAGACATAGGGGCCGTTAACTGACACACGGGCATGACTCAGTACTCTTTTACACTTCTATGTACACTAGGCCAGTAAAACCTCCGTAATACCCATTCTATGGTTTTGTCACAGCCCAAATGACCTCACAATACATGCTTATGGGCCAAATCTAAGACTGTACGGCGATAGGGCTGAGGCATGACCAGCTGCTCAAGCTCCTCCTCCCGTACCTTGTCTACACAGTAGAGTAGATCCTGATTGACTGAAAAGCAAGGGTACCTCGTATCAGCCCCGGGAACTTGTGACACCCCATTGATTACAGTCACACACTCTTTCTCTCTCTCTCTCTATTTTTTATTATTTTTTTTAATTGATGAATTTATAATGCAGTTATGAATTCTTAGAATTAATACTAAGGATTAACTAGCTTCCTATGTAAAGTGCATCAAGCAAAAAGTAATGCACATCATCTCGCTTTATTCTCGAATTATGAGCTCTGTTGAAGTCTGCCGTTGTGTCACGTGATCCATAGTTATCCAAATCCTCCATTGTCTGCTTTGTGGACAGGGATTTAGATTCTCTTTTTGGGGGTGCTCTCTCTTCTTGGGCATATAGTGCTTTAAAGAGGACCTTTCACCACTCCTGACATGCCTGTATTAATAGTTTCATGCATTCCCCATTTAATAACAATTCCGGAACATCTATTCTTATGTCTCTATGTTGTGCCACTCCTTTATTATTTTAAATAGAAGTTATAATTGCATTGCTAGCTGTGAGGAGTAGGTCAGGGGGACACAAATGACACAGACAAAGTGAGGCCCTGACACTCCTCCCTACCACTGTCCCTGCCTTTGGAGGGAACCTGGCTCCTTAACAGGCCGGCCCCAACTGAAGAATGCAATTACACTGAAGAAAGTGGAACACGAGACAAACAAACAAAACAACACACAAGCAGGAAAAAACCTAAACAGGTCAGGAACTGAAGGGGTAAAAGGTAAAGGAACAAAGCAAGGAATAAACAGAGTAGAACACCAAAGGTAGGTAACAGTAACAGAAACCAGGGAAAAAGGTACAGAGTCACTGGAATACCGGATAAACACAGAGTAGCTAGCTTAGGCACAAGCCTCTATAGCAGGCACAGATAATTGGCGAGTGTGAAACTAAATAGTGGCTAGAGTCCCAACCCCAAGGCGTGATAGGAGTAGGGATCCCAGCCACACCCTTGAATGGACCAAAATTACTGGCAGGGACGCCTGCGAGTAAAACTAGCAAAACTAGCCAAACCTTTAACCCTTAAGGAACCTAAGTGTTACAAGAGGATTTTCTGGCTTGCACTCGGGATGAGCGCCACATAGCGTCAGGACATGGGAACGCCCACACCCGCCCAACATCCGCTGGAGGGCCGCAGCGCCCCTGAATCCTGACAGCTAGCATTCTGAAGTAAGGGTACAGAGGGGAGGTAACCAGTTAGAGGGGTGTACCTGCACAGTCTGAACATGGCAGCAGTGATTGGATAGAGTGAGACTGTGCAGGTTCACCCCCCAACTGGTTACCACCCCTCTGTACTCTTACTAAAGGCTATTCATTTATAACTTCTAGTAGATATAATAAAGGAATTGCACAACACAGAGCCATAAGAATAGATGTTCCAGAATTAGTACATGGGGAATGCATGACGCTATTAAAACAGGCATGTCAGAAGTGGTAAAAGGTCCTCTTTAATCAGCATGAGGAGACTTACAGGCCATGCATGGCTCCTCTGGAATTCTGGGAAGAGAAGGATGTAAATTAACTCCTAACAAACTGTGCCTCTAATGCTCTAATTAGTCTCTTTATGCATCCATATGAAGGCATCAATATGAACCTCATAGGAATGCATAATGTATAGAGACTGACCTCTGTCCATGGAAAAAAAACATGTAATATTCAGGTAGTCAGAGTGCAGAGTATTTATTATATATAATAGGGGCATTCATCATAAGGGTAATATTATATTTTTGTGTAGAAACACTGCTCCATTTTTTTGCAACTTTCTTTTGCTGTCTCCCTACTAGAGTGAGTGCAACTTTTTTGTGACTTGCCCACCAAATTTTCTAAACTGCAGTCAGTTTTGAGAACTGAAGATTTTGAGCAGGATCTTCAATCAAGATGGCCACAGCAGCCTTTTCACACTCAAACAGATGAGGTGAGTAATGTATTATGTTTTTTTTCTTTTTTCACCCCTGAAGGGCCTCCATTTTTACATCAGATGCTGCGATCAGCGACGAACGCGGCATCTGAGAATTCAATGAAGGGGGAATGGCACAATCGCTGTTCCCCATAATTGTGCCCGCTACTTACAAAGAAATGTGCTTCGTGAGGAAGTAATTCATCATGAAGCAAATTTCTTTGTGAAGTTCGACGAAGCAACTGAATGGAATTTTTCATAATTTCACTCAACACTATTCACATCACATCCAAACCCTCTGTCAAATGTATGTGTTGAATATCGCCCAACGTAAACCCTAAATGGAAGGCGCCAACATATGCCATTAGGGCATATACTGATAAATGACACCCATTCAATCTTATTGTAAAATAATATACACTGCATCATATACTTTGCTTTAACAGATGCTTTTACATGGAATAGTGTCATCTAACATACTAATGTGTACAGCAAAAAAAGGTATACCAATGTCAATCAGCCTAGTAGGGTTCAAAAGGAATCCTACTGGCCTCTTTAAGGCAAATGGATCCTTATGGATAAATGTGACATATTTGATAAAGTTTTCCGGGCATAAACAGCAAAGCAAGGGCTAAAACGTAAAGTAAAATGAACCTATTTCTGAGCTTTCAATGTTCACAACAGTTCATATACACAGCCTTCGTAATACTTTGATGTTTATTTGATTAGGGTGAATTTGACTTAGAAACATTGAGAAACACATCATACAATGACCATTTGATGCACCAGGATCTAACTGAACCTGCAGCCTTTATTCTATAATACATGTCTATATTCTGCCTCATTCTGAAAATGTGTGCATGTGTTAGAGAAAATTAGATCTACTCAAGTAAAAATACTGTATTTTTGTTATAGAACCAACATTTTCAATTTTGAATTTTCTAATCTATTTTGCCTTTTTTAACCCTCACACAAATGCAAAATGCATAAAAATATTATGTGAAATACATAAGGCTCAAAGTGCTTGTCTAGAAAAATAAGGACGGTTTCCCCTTAAAATTTGCAATATACTGAAATCTAGCAGAGCATGCTTACCATAAAACGAAATCAATAAATAAATTACTGAATCCAGGGATTTTCAAGTATTGATTTCCTTGAGCTGTTGCTAAAGGTGCATCACAGAGATGTCTAAGGGAAAACCGGACTCTGGCTAGACTTAAGAGCCTCTTTTTTTTCTGACTCTGACCTATGCAATGAGCAGTACCAGGGGAAAATTCAGCAATTCTCCTTCATGTGAAGAGCAGCAATCCTGGAATATCTCACTTTGATGTTTTTTAATGCATCTTCAGCTATTCTTTTTAAGCTTTTATATATCTACACTGCCTGCTGGCACTATGTTGAGGTTTTATTTTGTTGTTTTTTTTTGTTTGTTTGTGTTAATAAAAAAAATGTATGTATCTGGCAACCTGAATTTTATTTGGGAGTATAAGCAAATATAAATAACATTAATAATACTATTCTCGGCTTTTATTTTGGAATTTGCTTGAATTAGAGATGAGCGAGCATGCTCAGCCGAGCATGCTCGAGTGCCATTTTTGCGTATTTGCGTACGCATTTTAAAATTCGTACGCTATTCATACGCATATTTTAATCTATGCGCAAATGCGTCCGAATAGCGTACGAATAGCGTACAAATTCAATGTGTGGCTTGTAACAAATACTATGTAAGTTGTGTTTAGATTAAAAAAAAATCACTGAAGTGAGTATACAACACAACAAAAAAAGGTACTATAAGCTCCTTCCTGACAAATGTCATACATGTACAGCAGATGTCTTTAAAGATGGGATCCACTCAGAAGCTGAGTGGGCACCTTTGTAACCGGACTCCCACTGCTTTACATGGCAGAAACTCAGTGGCAATTGTGACCATAGCATCTGAGCAGTCAATTACAAAGAATGCTGCACTCCAGGTGCCAAAACGGCTTCCAGTCAGCGAGATCGCTGACGCTGTTCGGTGGCTACAACAGCCTTGGGTCTTCTGAAGTTCCTATCAAGCCCTTTCTGTCATACTAAATCTCCCATAGGCTAAACATAAATGTAAAATAGTGAAAAAGTTTTAAAATATAAAACATGAAAAGGGTATAAAAATTGAAATCACCAATCTTTCCCCATCTTAAAAATAAACAATGAAAAATAAAGATCATTAGCATCACCACATCCTAAAATGCCTGCACTTTCAAAACATAAAATATAAAATGTATCCCATAAAGTGAGTATCATAAGGGGGAAAACCCATAAAAAATGAACATTCTCCCACACACCCCAAAATGGTATAGTGAAAAAGAAAAAAAAATCATAAAAGAGCCCTCAAATAGCTCTGTAGACATAAATATAAAAAAGTTGTGTGTTAGAATATGGCGAAGCAAAGAAAAGATCCAAGTTTTTATTTTTTTTAAGTATTATAATAAAAACTACAAAAAATGTGGTATTATTTTGATGGTACTGACCCACAGAATGAAGTTGATATTTCTGTTTTACTGCATAGGAAATGCACAAAAACAAGGCTGACACTATGGCAGAATTGAGTTTTTTTTCCAATTCCACCCATCTAGATTTTTTTTTTCTTCCAGCTTTCCACTACTATTAAACTATTTTAAGTAATATTAAAGGCAATATTAAGAGATGCCTTTGGTAGAAAGTACAACTTATCCCCGCAAAAAAGAAGCAATAATATTGCCATCTGAAAGGAAAAATAAAGTTACGGTTCTTGGAAGGCAGGGAGTAAAAAACGAAAATGAAAACAATGGAAAATCTCTGTTAGGAAGGGGCTAATTGTACACTTCATATTTCCCTGTTAAATATTTGCTAACATCTGGCTGCAACATTTAAAAACAACAACAAAGAAAAAAAAACGTGAACAAAAGCAGGGAGAATGTTTCAAAAATAGCAGTTTTTAGTTTTTTTCCTGGAAACAATGTTATCTGTGAAACTACCTGTTCTGTAAAATAATACTTTCTGTAAAAAAATAAGAGCATTGAAATGTTTTGTAAGAAAAAAGAACATACATACATACAGTGTGTGAAAGTACTTTTTCACACATATTGACATCAATATTCTAACCTATCTATTCTAATCTATCTAATTTTAGACTCATTCATTAAAATGAAAATCACAGAAGGAAAAAGTAAGTATATTTATCACCAGCTTAACCTGTTACAAGGAATTATCAGCTACATAATTTTACCAATTGAAACCAGATAGTGATGCATATTATTTTTTTATAATCTGTTTTTATTTTCTGATTTAGATTTCTTTATTATATTTTCTGTATGTGGTTTAGGGGGGTAGTTATCATTAGAAATATGCAAAGTTTTCAAAAATTTGATTTGGTCGGTTCACTGAATTTTTCCAAAAATGTTGGGAGAATCTATACTGGTGTACTTCACTGTACAATGAAGCAACATGCATAACTAGTCCTACGTATATGGTAGAGATGAGTGAATCTATTCGCCGCTTCGTAGATTCAATACGAATCTTGGAAATTTTTAACACCGAAGCGAATCCGAATATTTTCAGATTTGCTATGGAAAATTTGTCTAAAATCTTTGTACGCTTACACTACGTATGCATAAACAATATGTACGCTAATGCTACGCATCTGAGAATTTGTATGCTAATGCGAACATATTCAGTTAAATAGCGTACTTTTACTGTATATTCGTTCTTTGTGCGAGCCTAGACAATAATACGCTAAAGCTTCATACGCACTTTGTACGCTCAGGCGTAAGTATTCAAGGGAATGTTCGCAGAATAACGAATTATTTGTACGCAGCTTCGACCGAATAGCTGCGTATTCATACGAATCCTTTAAAAAATTTGACGAACATTCGGCGAAGCAAATTTTGGATGATTCGCTCATTTCTAGTATCTGGTAGCCAAACAGTTACTATGTGTCTAAATGTCAGGTAACATATGGTTGTGCACATCATCGTGTAGGCCACCAACATTCCTAAACCAAAAGAAAAGCATACAACAGCCTTCAGTAAAGAAAAAAACAAAGCAAAACAAACAAACAAAAAACAAATGCAGGTGTCAATAAAGTAGTGGAGAAAAAAAATATTTTAAATCATGATATGGCAGTGCCAACACATGCGTTTGAATCCCTTCTGTTAGATGTAGAATGACTGTGCATCACTATTAGGTTTAGTTCACACTACACTGATTTGGTCTGTAATTGTCAGCACAAAGCAGGTGCGGATCAAACCCACATAACAGGTGCAGATCTATTCTTGATACCTAATCAGACAGTAGGTTTGGTTCCTTAATTTGTCTCAAAATAAATGATGGAAATAACTGACCAAATAACAGAAGTGGGAAACTCTGAACTTCCAGGTCAATGTTAATGTCAGGTCTAATTTATAGGCTTGGACTTAAAGGGGTTGTCCGAGTTATTATTTTGTCCTTTGTATGTTTCTAACTAGTCAAATACAACAGCTTTTCCATACAGTTCCTGCTTTTCCATAAACTTGCTGATTTATCAGATTTCACTCAGGGTCACATGACCTATGATGTCACCTTCCCTGCCTCCTAATCTTGTATTCATGCACCAGCAGATGAGAGCTTGTACACGAGGCGTCACTGTGTTGGCCATGCCCCCCTGCTATGCCGCTGCTGCTATCTGCTCTCTCCCTGGATTCTTTCAGAAAAAACATTAACCCCTTCAGCCAGAACACACTGAAGGCTTTACAAAAGCAGCTGCAGATTTAAAGAGACACAGGATGTGCCCTCCTCACCCTACAGACATAGAGCTGACACTGGAGCTGATCTGGAGAGTATTGTATTGTACAAAAACAGGTAGGGGAAGATCCTGTGTGTATCAGCAGTGTCATTGTACAGCTGGGACTTGTAGTCCTACACATACAACATGCTGCTGAGTATTCCAGCAGACATGTCAATCAGGGCAGCTCTTGTATTCACTCCCTTTGCAGAGCAGGAAGGGGGAGGGGCAGAGATTGTTATTACTGCAGGTAAACAAAGGCCAGAAGAGAACCAGGGAAATGAGGAAATATAGATTTTTTTGCCTAAAACTTGCTTAACTTAGTTATATATTGCTGCCCATCAGATTTACAGTACTATATTTTTTTTCATAACTCGGACAACCCCTTTAACGGTCCAAAATTCTAGGAGTGGCCCCATGAAAGTGAGTCAGCAGTAAGGCTATGTTCACATCAACTTTTATTTTTCCGTTCTTCTGATCCGTTAGAATAACAGCCCTAAAAAAGTGGATACTGTAGTTAGAGCATCTGACTTCACACCGTCAGTATTGGTAATGCAATGCAATGCAGAAATCCCATGATTACAATGTGGCAGTGGCATTGCCATCACCTAGCAAAGTTGCTGGTGTGCCTACACCAGAATTATATTTACCCAGTGGATTGTAAAGGACATATTGTCCTTGGCTATACTTACAGCTCCACAAGTCAGTGCTGGCATATACTGTACCAGATACCTGGCTTCTTACCTTCACTTTGTAACACATGTAGCTGCCATTTTAAGAAAAAAATTGATTTGTTACAACTAAGTTAGAGAAAATTTGTTGTGAATTGAATTGAAGTTTTCCTGAAATTCGGATCAAATTCAATTAGTTTCACTTCGATTCACTCAACACTGGTTATCATACCTGACCTTTTTCTTTTATTCATTTACACGTGTATCACTTCTATCCTCAGCTCCGTCTTGGTTATGCAATCTCTCTATTACTAGACTGAGAATCAATCATCTGGTGATGGGTAATGTGATAAAAAGGCTAAGTGACACGTGATGAGACAACTATTGATGAACAATGGACGAGAGATAAATCACAATCAATAGCATATTACTATGGTATTAGCCTATTCATAACTATATGTATTCAGAGAAACATGAAATACTTGTCAGTATGGAGATTTATAAAATGATCTGCCCATTTTTCCATTATCTAATATATAAAGCTGAGTGTATGTGTGTGTGTTTGTATATGTATATGTCCGCTAAAGGAATCCGCACCGCTGCAGCTACAATCACAAAATTTGGCACACATGTACATCGGGTGTCCGGGAAGGTTTTAGAACAGTTTCCAGCTCTCCAGGACGTACCGTTCCTGAGATATTCCCAAAAAATGCATTAGCCAATAGTAGGCCTGGTCACATGACCCTTATCAGCCAATAGAAGCTCACAGGCAGTCTCCACACACCAGGTTTCTATGACAACCTAGCCAGTTCACTGCTGTAGGTCTGCATTAAAGAGGCAGAGCACTGTGGATGACAATGGTAAAGGGGTATTTCGGTTACCATAAATATAACTTATGTTTTAGACTAATTCATCATCAATCATTACCTCATATAAGGTAAATTTAACATATTTACTGTTCAGTAGTAATAAAAGATGTATTCTTCCAGTGCTACCCACCTTCCTCCTAAATTACTATGGCATCGACCTGTAATACAGGCCAGCGTCAAAAGAAGGACTTAAAAGCCCCACCCCCAGATCCCACTCAGTCAGGCCACGCCCCTTCCATGCCCCACCCCCAGATTCCACTCAGTCAGGCCACGCCCCTTCCATGCCACATTTGAACGGGATTAAAACTATAGGTAAAAATCACCTTCTTTCAGCTGCAGGGGTGACTTTCTCCCTGCAGCTCATTGCTCAGACTGCACAGTGCTGCTGCTGAGAGTGAGCTGTTCAAAAGCTGTTCAGGGACACATCCCTGTGTCCATCCAGGCCCTGCGCATAACATAGGACAGGAAGTCTGAAAGCCAGACTGTCCAGCCTAAAACAAGACCTCTGGCCACCCTAGGGGCAGGATGATGTTAGGGTGGCCAGATGACCGGCTTTAGGCTGGACAGTCAGGTTTTCTGGCTACCTGTTCTCCGTCCGACGCAGTGCCTGGACAGACACAGTGATGTCCACCCTTTCAGTAGCTCACACTCAGACAGCTTCTCCTCCATGTCTTCACGGAGCCAGGGGGGCATGGCCTCATGTTTAGTGGTGTGTCTTCATGGGAACTGGGGGCGCTGTTTCACATTTGGGGGAATGGCCGGTGAGGTCTGGCTTTCTGGGATGAAGACAGTGGCCACTCTAGCTGCTGTGGAGGTCACAGTTAAAGGGGCGTGCTGCTGTAGAGGTCACAGTTAAAGGGGCAGTCTGCTATAGAGATCACTGTTAAAGGGGCGGGCTGCTGTAGAGGTCACTGTTAAGGGGCGGACAGCTGTAGAGGTCACTGTTAAAGGGGAGGGCTGCTGTAGGGGTCACTGTTAAAGGGGCGGCCTGCTGTAAAGGTCACTGTTAAAGGGACAGCTGCTGTAGAGGTCACTGTTAAAGGGACAGCTGCTGTAGAGGTCACTGTTAAAGGGACGGGCTGCTGTAGAGGTCACTGTTAAAGGGGTGGGCCGCTGTAGAGGTCACTGTTAAAGGGGTGAGCCGCTGTAGAGGTCACTGTTAAAGGGGCGGGCACTGTAGAGGTCACTCTCTATCTTTTAGACACACACACAAACAGTAAATTAAATAAATTAAATATACCCAGGCGAAGCTGGGTCCTTCAGCTAGTTATTGATATATTTCTTATGACATTTTTATTTTTTTATTATTATGATATATTCAATTTAGGTTTTTTTATGTTTTTTATCTTTTATTTTTATACATCACTATTAGAGATGAGCGAGCACTAAAATGCTCGGGTGCTCGTTATTCAAGTCGAACTTTTCCCGATGCTCGGGTGCTCGTTTCGAATAACGAACCCCATTGAAGTCAATGGGAGACTCGAGCATTTTTGCGGGGGACCAAGGCTCTGCCTAGGGAAGGCTGGGTGAAAACCTGGAAACCTCAGAAAATGATGGAAACACCACGGAAATGGACAGGAAACAGCAGGGGCAGCATGCATGGATGCCTCTGAGGCTGTCTAATCCCACCATTACCCCAAATTCTCAGGCAACAGCCTGGTGGTTACCCTCATGGCAATTGTGCTCACCCAGACCAAGAAAGGCAAGGCAAATACCCATCACATGTTAGGGAAGCACCCAACTAGGTGCAACGAAGGTCCATCACCGCCTGCAGGTGACACCACTTCTCATGCTGGCACTGCAGCTGAAATCAAGTTTAGTATCTGTTCTCATCAGTTGCTGTGCCTGCTGGTGGTATAGTGGTGAGCATAGCTACTTCCCAAGCAGTTGATCTGGGTTCGATTCCCGTCTATCGCAGGAGGCAATTCAGAATCAGTACAATATCTAATATGTCCCCCTACCAGGGGTAAATTGTTTGGAGAGAGGGCCTGTAGGTGGGGGGAAGGAGGTTTCGCTGGAAGAGCCAGAGGAGTGCCCCCTGGGCTAGCGTGTGTGGTGGTGACAACAGCCGGATGGATTTGGGAAAACTGTTGCTTTAACCTGTATGGTATCGATTCTTCTCAGTTTAATACCGTATACGTCCCCTATCTTGGGACCCTATATTTAATGGATATTTCGAACACGGAAAACGGAAAAAGAGCTTGCTCTGGCCAGGGGAGTGTCTTTCCCACTGCAGCTAAAGGGACGTGTCCATGCTCTGCCTATCACAGTTCATGAGGCAGATAAAAGAAGAACAAAAAAAACATCAGTACAACATCTAATACGTCCCCTATCCGGCTAAATTGTTTGTAGAGTGGGCCTGTAGGTGGGGGGGGGCAGGCTGGGGCAAGGAGGTTTAGCTGGAAGAGCCAGAGGAGTGCCCCCTGGGCTAGCGTGTGTGGTGGTGACAACAGCCGGATGTATTTAGAATGACATTTGTCAAGAGGCCATTGATCCGGAATCCACTTTACATCAGATTAACAAACAGCTTAGCTATAATGATTCCTTTCTGGATCTAATTATAAAAACTTTTATTTCAAATTGTAAAAATGACTATAATGTCCTAAATAAGTGTCATATATTAAAAACACTTATAGCAGTCAGCCACATGCCAGATTTATATCTGCAGGTTTGTCCTAAAAATGACAGAAATTGCAAAAATTGCAAAAAGGATCATTTATATATATAGTGCCTATTTTATAAGATATAAATTCTATTGAGCATTAATCTTCATGCTCTTTACATATGTCCAAAGAAGGCACTATTATTAGGTTGGGATATACTGTAATTATAACAAACATTTGATTATAATCCTTGGATCACGTCTGATCCAGGATACTAAGTCACTTAAAGTTAGTTCGGGTGCTTATATATCAACACTCCTTCAGACTGGCCCTATTACTGGGCACAGTAATCCCAAACTGAAGCTCTGGACACTATTGAATATCCTGTCTGCATTGTATCATGTTGAGATAATTATCAGCTATATAGGAGGCAATGTCAGCTGACTGCTACAGCAATTTAAAATAAGAGACTGCGCTCCCCCGACATGTTTCACCACATATGTGGCTTCTTCAGGGGTTAGGAGCTGCAAACCCGATTGTTTGGCGTGACGGACTTAAATACCTATGTCCGTACCTCCCATATAGGGAACATCACCAATCGCCAACTAACCGGGTGGTAACAAGCTAATACGGGGGCATAATTGGTAACTTGCATTACCCCTTTCGTTGGTATTGGTTAACGGGGCTTCCTTCCATTTCCGAGGGTGTGTTTTTCTCAAAGCCTCTTAGCGCGCACGCTCACGGACTTAGAAAATCTCCCGAGCGCTACATCTCAACTGCGCATGTCACCAAACGGGAGTGCGCATGTCAGGAGGCTTAGACTCATTTTGCCGGTTATAGATCTTAGTGCGCATGTCAAGAGACTTAGACAGATTCAGCCTATTCAATCCTAAGAACATATGATAGAATAATGAAACACCATCATTAAAAATTAAGGACTCTTTCCTTCTATGATTCTAGTACATCTGACTACTTGTTAGCATACAGATATACATTCTAGGAGTATTATTTTTTATTTATTTATATTTTTTTATTATTTATTTTCATTTTTTATTTTATTTTGATGTATTTCATTAGCATACAAATATACATTCTGGGAGTATTATTTTTTATTTTTTATATTTTTTTATTATTTATTTTCATTTTTTATTTTATTTTAATATATTTCATTTTTTACAAAAAATTACTATTTTTTTATATATAGGGATGGCTAATCTTCCCATTCTCCTTATTCTTCACTCATTATCCATTTACAGAGTCTATCCACCTGTCTACCTATATTCACTACCCTCATTGTTATAAGCTTGTTAGTAACACTTACAAGATACTTTTTATTCCATAATTTACTTACTATAATAATTTAATTTTTTACATTCTGTTCCCATAAGTTTTTATTTTATACCTAAGTTTAATTCATGATGTTTTTGGAAATTTTTATTAATATTTTATATTTTTATTTATTTAGGAACTCTGATCACCCTTACCTACGGCCTACACTAGGATACACTAAATAAATGGGGCAAAAGTAAAGCCCTCGTTCAGGCCGCTGGGACTCATAGTTTTCAGTCGATAGATCCAGCGTACCTCACATTGTAACAGTTTTTTATCTAGATCTCCTCCTCGGGGGCCTGTCTTGAGTTTTTCAATGCCCCAAAACTTCAAAACTTCCAGTTTGCCATTGTGGAAATAGTTAATATGTCTCGTTATAGATGTATCCTTGTTAGTGCCTATGGCACTAAGGTGGCCTGAGATCCTACGTCTCAACTCTTGGACAGTTTTCCCCACATATAATTTAGGGCAGGTACAACTCGCAACATAAACTACCCCTTCTGTTTTACAGGTAATTCTTTGTCTAATCTGATATTCTTTGTGGTCTACAGGTTTCCTAAAGGTTTTAATTCTAGGGATATATTTACAGAAGGTGCAATCACCACAAGGTGCTGAACCTCCCACTAAGAGTCGCCCTTCGGTCGTTATTCTTTTTGGGTCGTGAAAACTATGAACCAGAAGGTCCCGCAAATTGGATCCCCTACGATAAGTGACACTTGGATAGGGACTCACTACCTTCCTCAGATCTTTATCTGCCAGTAGGATATGCCAATACTTTTTAAGTATTCCAGTCATAGCTTCAGCATACCCATCAAAGGTACCAATACATCTAATGATCTCATTTTTCTTCTTCTGTTTATCTTTCAGCAAATCTTCTCTCTTACTGTTCTTCGCTCTGCTAAAGGCCTTTTTAAGGCAATTTGTAGAATAACCCCCATTTGTAAAAAATGAAATATATTAAAATAAAATAAAAAATGAAAATAAATAATAAAAAATATAAAAAATAAAAAATAATACTCCCAGAATGTATATTTGTATGCTAATGAAATACATCAAAATAAAATAAAAAATGAAAATAAATAATAAAAAATATAAATAAATAAAAAATAATACTCCTAGCATGTATATCTGTATGCTAGCAAGTAGTCAGATGTACTAGAATCATAGAAGGAAAGAGTCCTTAATTTTTAATGATGGTGTTTCATTATTCTATCATATGTTCTTAGGATTGAATAGGCTGAATCTGTCTAAGTCTCTTGACATGCGCACTAAGATCTATAACCGGCAAATGAGTCTAAGCCTCCTGACATG